>JAVQJL010091229.1:0-34086 GCA_036024295.1 Nannoperca obscura
GCAGTCAGCATGTCTGATGAGAGAGAGAGAGAGAGAGAGAGAGAGAGAGAGAGAGAGAGAGAGAGAGAGAGAAACAAAACATTCAGAATAAAAATAAAATACTGCAAGAAGAAGGAATATTAGGCATAAATCCAGCGTGAGTGGCAGGAAACAAGTGGAATGTGTAAGAAGCAAGATGATAGTGGATTTCCGCTGACACACCTTGAAGGTGTTGGCAGAAGATGAGCAAAGATAAAAGTCAGGTTTCATCATGTTTGAATTTAAAGAATTCTCCAACAGGAAACACACAATTGTCTGGTTAACTCTTAAACGTCATATTAAGCACGTCCGGGGTTGAGTTGAGTTTACCAATGAACTTCTTTGCCATCTAATCTGAACGGAAATGCCAGTGTGCCTGAAGGCACAGTGACGTTTGCAGATATCATTAGAAGGTATGCAGATAACAAGAGAACACGAAGAAGGCAGGTTATATTATCTACAAATGTGGCGTCTTGGTAAACAGTCATAATGCAACAGCAGAGGGAAGACGGGGCAGGAAGTCTACTTACATGGGATTGGTAGTACTCAGGGTCCATGGCTTTGTCTTTACTGCAGGAAAGAATGTGAGTCAGAGATAAAAGTGTCCATACACATGTAGAAACATACAGCAAATAACTAACCCCCACAGACACGTGGCCACACTATTAAAATAAAGAGACACCTTATTTGGTAAATAATAGGAAAGTTCAACCTTATTCTGAGTTAGAATTTTTGTTCAATCATTAACTTAATAACAGTGTATTCATGAAACTTACAGATATCTCAACAAAACAGTTATCTTGCTGTTATAACTGTTTATCTGTAAGAGACTAAGACACTCAACGTGCCAACAACAAACAGCTGACAGAATAACACACTTACATTTACTTACAAAATCTTTAAAGAATGCTTATTTTTCTTACCTGTCACAGAATGCTGTGGCAGCTGTGGGAAGGTGTGGAGATAGTGGAGTCTTTTTTTACAACCTTCTCTAGTCAGCCCTGTCTCTCAGTCCCACCCTTACTACACCGCCCCTGCTGCAGTTCACCCACCTGATTGTCGCTCATACAGCTGACCAATCCGTGATCAGTGTCTTAACAGCTTTGTCAGCTATTGGTCTGTTGAATTATTGTGACAACCCACAAAATAAAACTAAAACACTGACTTACAGTAGTAGGAATCCCATCATTCAGGTTTGTTTACAGTGATCCTTTCTTGTGACATGCATGATTTTGGTTTTCAAGTTACAGCATTGCCATTTTACAAAGATGGACGCCGCCGCCCCCCCCCCCCCAGATCTTGCTAGGACTGCTGTGCTCATGTATAACCTAATGGTCTTTTGTGTCCAATTCCTGAAAACTAAATTGCATCACATGCGCTTACAGAAGCCTTTTTCAGCACCTGCATTTGTGACTGCCAGTGATTGCAATCTGATACTCCAAAACTATGTTCTGCCCTCCGGAAGGGAAAGAGATGCAGAGAGAGAGACACCCAGACAGACGAATCGCATTCACTTTCAGTCTCACGAGGCACAAATTACAGGTCATGTAAATGTTCGTGTCTCAGAAAAATCCAGTGAAACATTTGTTCATCAAGTAATTTCTAAAAGTAAACAGTGCTACCTGAGCATGACGAGATCACTCAACAAATGTATTCTTATTATAGCTTTAAACCTCTGTGCTGCTCAACTCCGAGCTGCTGTTCACCTGCAGGGCACAAAGAGCTGTAGAGTCTGAAGTTTATTCAGTGTAAACAGGATGTATTTAAAAGTAAAAAATGTAAAATCAATTAGTCAGCATAGTTTTATTTAGCAGTTTCTTATTCAATATTTTATAACCACTCCCTCTTATACAACATCTGAAATATATTTAGTATCAAATATTAACACAGTTAATGGCAACACGGCAACACGTTATCATATAACAATTTGACTTATCACAAAAATACAACAAAAGAAATCGAATAATCGGACACACAACCCATTTCATTGCAGTGCCCAATGCAATGTGATATTCTGCACACATAACTGCAACATTTCCCCTCAAAATGAACATTGATACATACACAAAATACCTTAAAAAAGCAGAGCATATGTTTTTTTGCACACTTTGCATTTATTGGGCTTCATTTGCCCGTTACTTGTATAAAGCATTAGTAGCCACTTGCTGTTCATGCCAAGAAAACAAGGTCCAGAAGTAACTTAAAACTTGGTTTGCACCATTGTATACAAAGTTAAGCCTCTACAGTACGGGCGTGTGCATGTGTCTGGAATCATACAAACTAGAGATTCTAGTTTGAATACTGTAATTGTTGGCAAAATGATAACATATGAGAAAGGTTCCCCTTAATCCCTGGATACAGATGAGTGGTGATGCCCATGCTGGGTTTGTATAAAGTCAAAACTACATGTATTCTTGCTTTTCAACACATGTGATGACCCCAGTCGAAACAACAGGTCAAGACACCTTTCTTTTTTTGTAGTCCTTGCATACAGAAAATCATTATCAGACTTGACTTGGAGAAAATGTAATAAGTTCGTGACATGAGCACAAACTAAACTGTCTGGTGTGCAGCATTTTCAGGGCTTGTATTGTTTAATTGAATTCTTACTGCAACGCTCACACGGTTCATGGAGTTGGAGGAACAGAAATAAATTACATCAGTGCAGCGGTAGTGATGGTTCCCAGTTTATTTAGGGACATTTCTGGGAGGCATAAAGAAAAGCATGATGCACTGCTGACGAAAGCTTAGAGAAGAGAAGCATGAGCTTTTTATAGCGGGTTACAAAAGCTCTATCTCCCACTGCTGGCCCGGCCTCTCATCGCTCTCCGGCATAATCACCACGTGGTCCTTGTCGTAAGTTTTGCCACCTGAAGAAAACAAAACTCATGTAATCAAGTAATCATGGTAATGCTGTAATGATTATCTAGAAAAAAGCAAAAAAACAGCATCTTTGACAGCTATAGTTTCTAGTTACTTTGCAGAATGTTTACATTGTGGTAGTGTTGTTTTAACTTAAGTAAAGAATACTTCCACCACTGCTCACAAATTGGTTTTTGGACAATCTGCTTAAGAGATTTTCAAATTTTTGTTCAAGAGACAACATGATGAAACAAAGAAGGCTTTCAAATCCCAGCCCTTACTTTGAAGAGAGAACTTAAATTTCTCTTGCAACTTTGCATTTATTCTTTTTAGCATATTCCAATGCTGGTGTTTTCTTCTGATACCTTTGACATCCAGGACCATGCCAGGGAAAGTAAGGCTGGTGATGAGGCCTCTCATCTGGGCTGTCCAGGTCTGGATAGGCTTGCGGGTCTCTGTCCACAAAACCGCCTTGGCTCCAGGCTCTACGTTGCCCATCACCTGAAGGCTCATGGTTGAGGACAACTGAAACGCATACAGTACATGATTAGACCAGCTCAGTGTGAACATGGTCAGATGACTTGAAAAAATCAGTTCAGGGTTCAATTTGCAAGATGCTGCCGACATTCTAACCTTTGAATCATTTTAGCCTCTTTAATCATGCATCACCTTGCTCTTGATGAAGCCGTCCTGATAGAACCAGATGTCAGCCATGGGCTCCACTTCTGGCGTCACAACCACTCGTCCTGATTTCATCTCCTCCACGCTGCCTTGGATTGACATGAAGTGACCTCTCTCTTTGTTCTTGACACGGAAAAAATGGCGCTTCTGCAGGAGGCAAATCACCAAAAACAATTGTGGTTACATAGTCACAGATCAATGAATCTTGGGATATTCTACGGTAATTCAAGGTTTTAAGGAGACCCTATATGGTTAAGTAGAACTTTTAAAAATGAAAGGAATAATTGGTTTTAATCATCCCCAACCCTTTAAGGAGGGTGTATTACAGCAAACAAGCATTGTCTAGTCAATCAGGGTGTCAGCTCTGATGTTACAGAGGTTCCCTCTGTAAAACCATGAAACTGATACTCCTTCACTGTTTTATCAACACTTTAATGTGGTGAAATAACACTTTTTTGCCATTGCACTTGGATAAGTGGTTAAATGTTGCAATTTGAACAAATCATCACAATTTACATCCAATACTTTTATTGTAAATTTGGTTTTACTACAACTAATTAAATACTACTAGATAAGGCCGTTGTGTTTGGTTGTACCAATTCTGTCAAGGCAAGGTTTGGTGCCCGTGCAGCCAGCCAATCAAAGCAGTATTTTTTATTACACAAAAGAAAGGAACATCCTACCATTTAAATTAGAGATCTACGATTTCTCTTAAAACCTTATATCAGTCCAAAGTGGCAATAAGAGCTCTTTAGAGAACTGACAAACAAAAAAAAGTCTGACAAACCTGTCTGACTGGGAACATTGAGCCAATTGTCTGTAGTGAGCTAAACTTCGGCCAGTTGGTGATCTCGATTGGTTCCAGTAGAAACTGGCGCCCCCTGTAGTTGCTGTGTTCACATATCACCCAACTGCAAAGGATGAGACACAAAATGAGATTAATTAAAGATAAAATAAATGTAATATTATATTGCATAAACGGGGACCCAAAACAAGAAGTCTGGAACATCTGACTATCAAGGCGTTTTAACAAAAAACACTGATTTCATTATCCACCTTGCTGTCATAAAAAAAAGACGCCAGAGTCAATGCAAATTTATTCTTTCAAATGCAAACACACAACCTGCACATGGACAAACCATCTCCAAAAAACACAGGCGCACACAGATACAAACACTCACCAGCCGCTGTTGACTCTGACGGAGAGGATGTGGTTGTTGAAGCCCTCTTCCACCATGCTGTGGATCTCGGTGTCCGTGGTGATCTCTCTGCCCTCCAGACACTCAAGGCCAAACAGAGAGATGGAAGGAACTGAGAATGTCTAAAAAGGGAGAGACGGAGGTTCAGAGCAAGACAGAGGAAAGAACAGAGAGCAGTTTGCAGGGTTTCAGAGAGCGTGCTTTCTTACAATTGGCACGGCCTTGAGCGAACGGATGGTGCTGCCGGGTGGACATCCCATACTGGTTAAATTAGGGTATTCTCCTTCAGATAAGACGTATAAGTTCCCAGAGTATTGTTTATCCTCGTAGAGCGTCCAGCTGGAACACAGAGAAATAAATTATGATTTTTATATTGTCATAATACTTTCGCTTTTTTATTTTCCCCATTTTCATAACTTGCACGTGCAGCCTTTTTACACATTATAATTATCTTTTCCCCAGCACTTTTTCTTCTCCCCCTTTTCTCCATAATTGTGGATAATTGTAATGCTTAATAACTCACGTTCCACCCGACACTCGGCAGGACTTGGTCAGTAATCTTTCTGGCACCGCTTCCTGGTTGCGGTCAAAGACGTGACACTCACCCTGGAAGTCTGGCTCAGAGTAGAGTATTACCTGACAGGCAGAGATGGATAGAGATAAAGTTAAGCAAAGTGAGATATTAAGTAATAGAGTAAGAGATGTATAGCTTGAAGCATTCCATTTATTTATTTATTTTTTCTTTTAAGCACTGATTGCTTGTACTGCAGTGCTGCTCTGCCCCTACGAAGGAATTATTTATCTTATGTTCCCCAGACAACTATCCAATGTTTCACTTGCAACATATAAATAGAGTTTAAGTGGAGTATGAATGACAACTGATAAAGGCTGGGGTGTCCTGGCTGAGGGGATTTTTCATATGGAAAAAAGTTAAATCGACCCAGGTGCTCTTATCAGTTTCCTGGATTGTTTTGTGCAAAAAGGGGAATTTCCTTAATGGAGCAAAATGCAGATAGGAGGACATAAACCAGCTTGTGCCAAAACATTTTTGTTTAGCTTTTGGGCTGTGACAGACACCAGGCAGAGAAAAAAATATATAGTTTATAAGTTACATAACTCCATCTGAAGCCCCGTGGGCATTAAAGGTGTGTGTGCCCACTGTATTCTTCTTCTAATCTGAAAATTCTCCAAAGGTCATGTCACGCTCTCTCTGAGCTGAGTAGCAATCCCAGCACAGCAAATATCCTAATGGACTTACAACTGCAGATAATAAACACGATATTTATTAGATGAAAAGTTTCATAGACTAATGACTTGACTGAGGCGCATAAAAAACCACAAAACTGAGAAAGACAAGACAAGATAGTCACCTCATTCCTGATTGTTGAGCTTTCACTGGGAGCCTAAAACAATCACAAAACCGTGAGTAACATTACAACACCAACACACATCAAAATGTTGCTGATAAGAGTTTCACAGTGGTCCTCACCAGTAAGATGGGCTGCACGGAGCAGATGCGAGCGTCCTGAGAACCCCAGTCAGCACAGTTATTGTAGAAACCTTTCTCTAAGATATACTGGTTCCCAGAGAAGTCTACATGGGAGTAGGCTATCCATCTGGAAGGAAAACAAACCGTTAACTGATTACTGTATCACAGTACCACTTCAATGGGTTAAGTTAAACAATGGTGGTAATAACACTATTTGTCAACTTACGCCCCACTGAGGACATGAATGGAGCGCGTGGAGGTTTTGTACTCAAACAGTTCAACGTCGGGAATGGCCTCGGTCACCTCGAAGGTGTTCTCCTCCTGCACGCCATCCTCTTCTTCTGGCTGTTCAAACATCACCATCAAGGGGTCTGTCAGGTCCTGTGGAAGAGCAAGAAAATGGGTTAACCTACATAAATGACACTAAAGCCTCCTCTGGATGAAAAAACAAGAGGGCAGTTCGGGGACATCAGAGAGCTGGAGTTTAAACATGACCGGAAGGAGAAAGAAATATGTGATTTTCGCTAGTTAAGTAAGTGAGTAGTCTAGTGAAATAAGATTCTGTTTTAGATAACACCATGAGAAAAATATGTTTGAATGTTAGAATGCAAGCACAGTGAAAACTAGGAAAAATTACTTTCCCATTCAAACCGTCGCTGTATGTTCATTCATCATTTTTGGTTTCTGCAGTAAGAAAATATCTTACATAAATCAGGTGCCTTTTTGAAGAATTTTCAGTAATTTTCGTAGTTTAATTAGTAATTTATGTTGCAAGCCATTCCTGATATCTGTAAACCACACCATGTTTACATTGTCAAGGCCAATAAATCTGAATCTAAATTAGAAGTCATGTCCTGAGTTGCTGCTTAATGCAATTTATCTTGTGGCACTCAGTATCAGGATTGCAAAGTCACTCTTTAGATTAGATAAGACTTTAATGACGTATGAGATAAAAGTAGGTCATTACAGACGTTACATTATAAACACATACAGTACAATACATAGAGGGGGGCATAAAATATTAAGTAAGACAGACATGGATTAACTTGGAGAGTCCTTTATTTTTGCTGTTCTATTACGTTCCCTACATTTTTGTGGTTTTAGAAACATTTGAATTATTACTTATTAACTAGCTGCAGAGAAATAATCTATGAAACTTACTGCCCGTATCACCCTAACGGAGCGCAGCTCGGAATCACAGCCTCCCCACACCCTCCAGTCGTGGTACTCTCCCTCCTCCAGCAGGTACTGGTGGCCTCGGAAGCCCTCCTTCTCGTATCCCACCCAGCTGCAGCAACAGAGAGAAAAGGGTGAAAAAAATCATGCATATCTCATCATACTCCAAATCATTTTGGGCCTGGGAGCTGTTTGATATTGGCTTTCTGCCTGATGAATCACCTCCGGCCTGAATTGTGTGTCAGTACAACTTAACCAAACTCATTCGTGATCGCTCTTTTCAAGGTTCGATGAATACAAACACTGCAAAGCAGCACTCACATTCCTCCCAGTACTTTAAGGGAGCCGACACTGTACATAAAGGTCGTCTGCTGCCTGTCTGTTCTGGTCATAAAGTCTCTCATGTTGGCAGTTATGGTCCTCGATTTCCCAGTGAAATACGGCTTGTCGTAGATCACCATCTGGAGACAAAGAGTGTAATTTACAATCAGAGCACAGATTTTCAGCATAGGTGTCGCTCTCGTTACTTTAATTTAGCTCCAATTTATTAGCAGCAATACACTTTCTTACCTTTGGTTCACTCAGTTTTTCCACTCTTGGTTCACCCTGTCACAAAAAACAAAATTCACTTAATGCAAACAACCGGGGGTATACTTTTATACAGAATTAGCCAAGAGCAGACCTTGTAAATAAATATTACTCCACTTACTACTTTGAGTGGATGTAGTGATGCCACGTAGGGCTGTTCCACTCCCCAGGATGCAGGATTGGGGTAACCCCCAACCTCCAGGACACGCGGTACACCCTGGAAGAAGGGTTGTGTGTACACAAGCCATCTGAGAAGTGGAAAAGATAGCATGAGTGAAAACAATAAAAGCAACATCAATCTGCAAGAAACAATCTGTTCTTTAAATCAGATGAAATAAAGCACTAATGACAAATTGTTAAAATCAGAAAATGTCCCTTTTTACAATGTAATTTGAATACTATTATGCCCTTTTTCACAAGTCTTATTTCACAACTCACAGCCCAGCGCTAATGATGATAGAGTTAGCCTTGATGGGGAAACCAAAAATCCTGGCATCTTCAGATGTATCTCTGAAGATGACCTTCTTGCCCTCTGCGTTCTCTTCTGGGAAAAGACTGATTTCTGGGACGCTGTAGTCCTGAGGGAGGACAGAGAGCTTCCGTTAACGTCATGTAATGGGGAAAATAACTGCCTCAGTGGTAACTATATACTGAGTTATGGACACAAAACATAATCCAAATGTGAACAACTGGATCATCTCACCACTAAAACTCCAAAGGGATGATTGGAACCTGCTCTTAAACCCCATTTTGACTGACAACCAGATCTAAGGTGTTTGTATTCTGATGCTGTTTAAAGTTAGTTTTATAGCCCAACCAAGACTGGGCAGATACTGACATTTAAGAGATGAGAAAATATGATGATGAAATAAACAATGTATCTGCCAAAAGTATAATTATTCATACAAAAACATAAATGTTTTAAGGATCTCTTTGCTTTTTACTGAATTACGAGTAAAATAAGTACTAAATGGGACATTTTACAAATAAGAAATAATGGACTATATTTTATATATATAATTTACAATAAATCCACAATGAACTAATATCTGGATCTATTTTGTTTACATCAGCAGTGAAACACAACTGTAACACAAGTCTATGTATTTAATTATGATCACCAAAAACAGTGCTTATTTTTCACCTTAATCTCACTCAACATGTTCTCAAAAACTTCACTAACTGAGCTCTTGGAGATCTGAACACAACTGCATTATGCTTTCCTACTACAAAAACTATTTTATTGCAGCATTCAAATGTTGTGGGAGAAACTGAATTCTACATTGGCTATGCAGTTACTTTGGTTTAACTTGACATTACATGCTCCTACTTCTGACACTAGGTGGTGTTACTGAGTTAAAGAGCACACAGCCACTGAACTATTCATCCTTGTAGCGTCAGATAATAATGTTAAGGAGATGATACTTGTACTTTATTACAACTGATCGTATCGGTTTTTAATGGAGGGTGTGTGTAAACTATTTCTGACAAAACCTCGTCTTACCCTGACAGCTCTTCGAATGGATCCGATGATAAACCTCCTGGGTGGCTTGGTCTCTGCCTGCTCATCACTTGGTTCTCCGTTCTGCTCCTCACCCTCCCTCTGTCCGTTCTGCTGCTGCTCCTCTTGAGGGTTGAAAGGGTAGGTGAGCTCGATGTCTCCCTCGTCTAGAGCGATCTTTTCCCCCTTGAAGTTGGGTTTCTCATACAGCACCCATCTAGGGTAATGAAACGGCACGAGGTTACAAACTCTAATGTAACATCTGTGGTAAAGTTCTTCTGTGTGTTTGTATAAAATTCATTGTTGATGCAGTGTGAATATTTTGTTCTGTAAAACAGTGCTGCATCATTATTCTGAACTCTATTAAAACCCTGTTCACACTGTTCCCTCATTATTCCTCCCACTGATGCTGCTGGTTGATCTGTTATTTCTCAGAGTTGCTGCTAAATGAAGGAGAAGTTAATATTATATAATATCCAGTACAAATATACAGTATGTAGTTACATATATTTATCATAGTCTTACTTATTGGTCATTTTTGAAAGAAGTAACCCCTTCTTCCTTTTACAGATGGAAAGTTGAGTTAGCAAGCAATAAAACACAGAAATCTAATGTTAGCTAATGTTACCAGAATATTGCGGTATAACTGACATTACTCAGAGAGTTCACTGACTGTCTTGTGCTACTGTTACAACAGGTTTTAGCATTCAGCATTATCCCATAATTGTCACTTGGCCAGCGGTCGCTGTCCGGCAAAACTCCTTTTGAATGAAACCGTCTAAGACGTTTAAAGAGAAGATCACTCTTTTTGGTGTAACTGCTCGCAGACATCTGAAACATGAAAAGGGGCCCCAACTAGACACCATTGTGTAGTTGCGGCCCCTCACTTGGAACCACTGGTTCAATCTTAAACCCTGCATTCTAATTAATAGGCTTATTCAATGGGTTGTATGTAAAATAGTTATCTGAAAAGTATCTAATAGCTAAAGCTGTCAAATAAATGTGGTGAAATAAAAAGTATTATATAATGTTTCCTGTCTTAAATGTAATGGAGAAAAAGCAGAAAGTCACAGTAGTGTGTGAGTTGACAGTATAATTATGTCTTTGCAGGAAGCCAAGCAAGCATTAGACTGGTGTTGGTAGTGCAGCTCAGAGCAGTACCATCGTTGTTACTGCAGGTTCACACCGTTGGCTGTGGTTGATGAAACATTCCACATCTCAGTCAAGTGTGTGTTTAAGCTTGTGTGTCGGTGTGTTAACTATTGAAGGCATGTGCATGTCCACGGCACATCAATAGCAATTTTGTTTTGACGCTACACGAGCGCATCCGAAGATTGGGGTCTACTTTGATTTCAAGAAAAACAAGGCGTGGAGGCGTCACCCTATCTGCCTTTATCATTTGCCTCAGGTTTAACGGAGTGTCAAAAGACAATGATTTATTGTGTTTGTTTACTGCTAAAATTAGGGAGAGTAATAGTCGTAGTAGCAAGACCGGATCAGCAGAGCAATCTGCTGAAAGTGACAAACAAGGAAAATGTTTTTAAGTTTGATGCTGGTTGAATATACTGTACTCCTATATCTTCAGGACAGTGGTATTCATGAATTATTCCTGTTCGACCACTCACATTTAGAAGTAGATCATGTATGAAACATGCTTTTATTAGATCTTCTATTAATTCTGGACAATAGCTGTTTATCCCATACTGCATACTAATTCTAAGCAAGTATTAAGTGTCTTGTGTTTTCACACTAGAAAAGTGACTAAATAAAATGTTCCTTAAAACAGTCAGTATGCATACTAACTTTTTTTTTCAGCATGCCCTTAATGTACACCATTCTCCCACAATGCAATGCACAAAGAAAAAGAAGGGGTGGGGGGTTAAAACTGAAATGATATTATAGGGAGACTATGTAACTTTTGTTACTTTTTTGTATACTAAGTGTAAAGACTGTGCACTATGACAAGTAATGTATAGTGTATGTGAAGGCTCCATGCCTGGCTGTTTTCACTGTGTGTACAGCTCGACCACTCACCCTCCTCTTATGACCCTGATGGAGATGGTCTCCTGCAGCTCCCAGGACGTAGCATCAATGACGTCGCTGCGTATCTCGATCCTCTGGCCGCACATCCCTGGCTGGTCAAAGATATACATCTAGAGAAAACGTGGGCAGATGTAAGAAGAGATATGAACGGGGATTCACTGTTTTGCTCACATTTTACAACACAGGCGTGAAGTCGGGGCTGCGTGTCTGAAGGGCGTTTCCCTGCTCACTGCGCAGCTATGCAGCCTCATCAAGACATTTTTTACAGTTCGTTAAGCGGAATGATAATCCGATCTAAAGCTTTGCAAAATGAGATATTTATCAAATAAAATATAGTGATGAGAAAGTAATTTTTATTGTATATTAGAAGCCATTAAAATGTGGACAGTGGACAAGGATACAACGGCAGACCGGATAAAATGACAGTAATGACAACGACATTACTGAGCTCAGACAGTGCTGCTGAGGAATCCTTTATATGGATGTGAGCAATTAAAGAATGGAACCAATAGTTTTATCTCCAGTTTCACATCCTAGCATACATGTTAAATGTCATGCAAATGGCCTTAACACAACAATTTATTATTAGTTTTTGCAACATGATAAAGCAGAGGAAAAAAAAAGTTCTGTTTCTCTAGAAAGATCTTTGTTTCTTCAGGCTGAATTTGAAGCTTCTTAAAAAACCTGCTCATATCTTCAGTACTAATAAGTTTCGTCCATTCATCCCTCATGGCCAATCTCCGTATGTACGCTCTCCTGCAGGAGCAGGCCTGACATTTTAAAAAGTATGTGGCCTGGGCCTTATGCATTTTAATGGCGTCAATCACAGCATGAAATTCCACAGAAGCTTTTTGTTATCCAAAGAAGAACAAAGGGTTTAAGAAGACAGTTTGATACTTCTACGGAATGAAAGGAAATAGCTGTTAAGGGACGACATGTGTTAACTGAAAGAAAAACACAGGAGTGAAACTTCTTTCCCCTTTAAAGGTAAACCAGTAACTCCTAACAGCATATTGCCACACCACATGAACAGCCCACACTGAGGTTCACAAGAAAGCTTCGATAACGAACAGCTATCTTTGCAGTTTGCTTCTATCGAACTACACTACAACTGCATTTGTCATGTGCTGACGCAGTTTAAAAAGTAGCGACTTAATATTAGCACTAATATTCTAGTGTATATTGTTTTGCAGATCTATACTGATTGAACATATTTCTCTTAGAATAGAATGTTGCAAAAACACTGTATGTTATTATGCCTGAAAAAAACATCAGCATGCTAACCTTTATGCTATGCTACCATGATGATGTTTAGCAGGTATAATCTTTGCACCCGAGGCTCATGGGAATGGGGTTAGTTTCGCAAGTAAGTAAGTAAAATGTTGACCTGATGATGGTGTTTAGACCAGTCAAGACAAGTCAGTGGATCATTAAAGTCATTAGATCCATCCTCTGATCATGCATATGTATCGGATTTGACTGCAATCTGGACCAGTGTGATGGACCGAATGAGAGACCGACCAGCCAACATTTGTAGCCATGCCACTAACATGGCAAAAAATGCATTTTAGAGAGTTTTAGTGCCTTTGAAAAATAACCTGGGTTAAAAACATAGACACGTCGTGCTCTCTATTGCCTCCTTTCTACTCTCCAGAACCTCAAATGAATGCGTCCTGTCTGCGCCATTTGTCAGCACAAGAAAGAAGTGATCGTTTATCTAGGCTGTTAGAGCAAATTCCACATAAACAGCCTTCACAGTGATGATATCACTTCCTGGTTGAAGTTAATCAGTGAAAGCAGCTGTCTGCTTTGAATGTCAGCTTTCTGTGTATCTCAGCTGCACGTGGTTGAAGTGGGCTCGAGTGTATTTTTGTAGAGACTCACCTTTCCAGGACGAGGATTGAGCTTCCCATGTTTCTTCTCTTTAGTGAGCTATGGACAAAGAAAAAAAAGATTGTAAATTGTATAATTTTCTTTTTTCTTACATCCTGAAGCAAATATGATCAAATGTAACGATAAAGCCAAGATTAAAGTGCAATGCTGAATACAAATTAAAACCATAGTAAAAAGATTAGAGGGATACTGTCAATGTTTTCTGTACATGTGAAAAAAACAATGTACTTCTGCATCAAAGCTGACTTTAGTTTACATCTACCGAGGAAGTGCAGGCAATAGAGCAGCAAGCAATAAAGCAATCAATTAGATTACACGCAGCTTCTACCATGTGAATTTACACATGCCCGACAATTTAAACATTGTTTATGTTTATGTGACCCTGTTCAACAGGCTCTGGGGGCCTTTGACAGATTGGACTTCATTCTTTCCTTGTACCTTTTGACCCTGGTCCTTTTCTAGTACTAACCCAACTGATTAACCACGGTATGACCTCACCTGAGTATGCTGCTGGAATTTTAGGATGTTTACTTGTGCAATTTGGAATGTGGTAGCGGGTTGGCACTGTGCAATTTACCAGAGAGGTTGGTGGTGTGTGTGTGTGTGTGTGTGTGTTTTGGTCTCAGGTATCACTTGGCCTCTACTCTGCGGAAGCTCAGTAGGAAGCATGTTATCATCTGGATCATGTTACCAGCCAAAGAGGGCCATGTTTCCCACCAAAGATTGGCTACTACAGAAGCTTTTAGTTTCGCAGGCCACATTAGTCAATCCCTGCCCTAATTTAATTTGGAAAAGTTATTTATTTGATTTTTCTTACAATAGCCAATCTCAGGCAAATTGAACTAACCTTACAGGGTACAATAGCATTTGTTTTTTTCTAGCCTGCAACGGAACACCTTTTTACATGTTGAGTGAAAGCAAGCCGAGGGGCTGAATGGCCGTCTGCTGCCTTTTCAGCACTGACCTAGTAAATAAAAGGAGTGACTCATTACTGTTGACAGATAAACCACACAAGAACACCAAAGAGACTCTTCCCTACCAGAGAGTCAAATCAAAAAGGCTTTGACCTTTCTTCCAACTGTTGCAATTGTTTTTGCATTTTAAGTTAAGAAGCTTTAACATTTAGTAGATGTAAGCCTCTTTTTTCACATAAGAAATATATACTGACTCCACTTGAATGGCACTTGACAGAAGAAATAAGTGTTTCAATAAAGCAAAGAGCAAAAGGGGTCACATCGGCCAAACTACAGTAATTTATTCAAACAATACCTGAATATTAAAAGGAAGCGCTACAAGATGCCTTTGTTAACAAAGAACATAAACGTATATGAAGTGATTTTATCCGACAGGCAACTGCTCAACTTTTAGGGACACTTTTCTCATGTCTTGTATTTTTGTGCTTTGAGTATTCATACTGTCAAGTGTTATTGTTATGCGATGTGTGCATTGTGTTTTATTAAGCTGCCAAATGGGCAAAAGACAACGTTTTACCTTGGTTGACAGTAAAGTTGTGATCTATTCTATACTAAATGTATTCTAAATCTGTTTGGTGTTGGTGATCCAGCTACCGCAAATCTACAACTTGGAGCAACTTGCGCCGGAAACTTGTCCCCATGTAGCAAAATCACATGTACCGCTTCTAATTCTGATTGACTTGTTATGTCAAAACGCAAACATGGGTGACATGTTTTCACTAAACAATGTTGTCACAGGACATGCTTTCGTTTTACATAATCACCTAAGACTTAAAGTCAACATTTACATTCCTCCAGCACATCATAGTAACTTTTAGTCTACTGTATGTTGATAGTTTTGGGAAGAAAAACCTGATCCAAGCCGGTGCGTGACAAACGCTGAGACAATGGAGGAGTATTGACATGGTATCATAATCTGTCCGATTGCGACACTTGACTCGGCTGCACAGGTTTTCCTTACAAGGTGTCAAGACAATCACAGCTTTACTGCACTGAAATCATAGTTTCAGTCACATGAAGGAAGACATGCGAAAGAATAAATAAAAATGTATAATAGTAATATTCATATTTAGTGATGACATTCAAACATGTCGGTACATGCAGGCTTACTGATAATCGCTGCATAGTTATGGTAATAATGACAAACTGCTGTTAAATCACTTACAATGTTTTGATATCTGATCGATCACACCAAACTTTTACACCTCTGCATTGTAGCCATTTTAGCTAACGTTAATTCTAGCGCTATCTTGAAATCAGTGGTTTCTGACTGACAGCTTCTTAGGGAACTTTTGCGATTTGAAAATGATGATCTTTCAAATCACAATTTTGATATTAGTGCCCCAGCCTAAAAAGTAGCATTTCCCTCGGAAAAATCCAATGCAACACTGCCAGTTCTTTACCTGCACATCTCTGTGTATGTTTTCTGCATATATAATTCCATCTTAACTTCACTCCTTGCCTTCACTATACAGTTCAAAACAAGGTCAAACAGCTGCATCATTCATGGAGAATGATGCGTTCACTGCTGCCTTGGTGCCCAACTGAAACCTAAACTCCAACTGACACTTTCCACCTTCTGTTCCCTTCCCTCCCAGCAGCCTGGGCCCAAGATCTGCTCTACCATAAAGTTAGTTACCGCAGATGGAATGTGCAGTTTCAGCAAATCAGTTAATTACAAAAAAAAAAGCTATGAGCATGTGCTGCATCTAGCATACGAACAAAGCAAATTAAAACTCATAGAAAGGAACAGATGATCTCTTTGTCATCTCTCTATCACCCTTTCACCATCAAATGTCTCCCTGTCAACTCCTCTTCATCAATATCAAGCAAACAACTGGAAACGTATACAAAAGGCGAGGTGTGGCCGTGTTTCTGCAGGAACAGGCAGATAGCTGGAAGGGGTGGGGGGTGGAGACAGAAACAGGAAAAAAAACAGAAACGCAAAAAGTGTTCTGCCAGAATTAAATGATTGAGATGCTTCACACCCTCCGGCTGAGAAAGTGTCCTTGATGGTTTAAATGCATTGAATGATTGAATTTGAAGCATGACTGATATCCTATAAATCCATGTTTGTCAAAGCAGCACTTCAGTTTTACAAAGCGTTAATCCTTTCTTTCCCTACTTCTTTTCTTTCAGTTGACTGGAGCAACGCAGGATAAAGCTGTAAAATACTACATCCCTGTAGTCAGAAAATCACACTAACACACTACTTTACTGATGAAAGCCAGTTCATTGTCTTGATCTCTTTACACAAGCCTGTGGCTTAGATAGACATTTGTAATATTATATAATATATATGTTTAGATCTTGCATACACACAAGGTAGAAAATCTACATTTATAGTGCATTATTAGCATTATAACCAATCGTAAAACATTAGCGTGCCTTGTTATACTCTGTGTGACCTCACGTCCAGATCAAACAAGGTGCGTTGGTGGCCACCTGTCATCATCTTCCTCTGTAATCATCGGCAGGAAGGCAACTTTTTGTATTTGCGACACACATGGGGTGACATCACTTGCCTGAATTCTTTCCATACCTTCTTCTTGACCAAGAGGACAGTTTAAAACTTATTTTTTTTAGAGTCTGATAAAGCTACTAGCAGTAGTCTTTTTCCCTGCGCCTCAAACCCATCATCGGAAGTTAGCATCAGTCTGAGTCAGGAATATGAGCTGCAGTCTCGCTCTGTGCTTTGGCCTGGAAAAGGGAGCTGCTGGAGCCATACTTCTGAACATTGCAGACTAAGTATTGTCTGAACATGAATAAACATCGTGTGCAAACATTTCCATTAAAACTACCCAAGACAGCTGGAGACTCGTGAATTGTTACACGTCATGAATTCAGCTGAGGCTCCATTTGTATTTTTCGTGGACAGAAATAACACGCCTATTATGCATTATGAATCGGAAGGAAAAAAACGTCTGATATCTGGCAGAGAACAGCATCATTACGCACAATGTAAGGATCTGGTTTCACTGCTTGTCACAACACCCCAACAAGTCGCGTGGTTGCTGTGCTTCCTAACTGTTGGCATCCCTGCACTTACAATATGTAATGGTTATAATGGTTAATGGTTGAGTGTGAAATCCACGTTTTGTTGTTACCTCGCCGAGGTGTGAAAGAACATGAACAAGAACACCTGAAAGCGGCAGTGTGGTCGAGAATTGCGTGTCGACAAAAAAAAAGAAAAAGAAAACAGACAGGAAAGTGTGAGAGCGAGAGGGTGTGAGCGCCTCATTAGGTGCAGCACACCTCTGAGTGGATAGATGTTCTCTCTCTTGCCAACAAAAATCGTTTTAAGACATGTCTTAATCAGTTATGCCCTTCATAGGACCACATGAACGCTTGCTTGTAAGAACAAGTGCATACATACGTGAACACACACCCTTTTCTGCAGTAATTTTGTGATGCTCAGTGGGAATTGATTGAACCTGACAGTTGGAGGTTAAGGGTTTGGATCCCACTCACTACACTTTTTTTTGCCAATGCAGGACCATTTTGACACTTCTGATTCGCAGGGTATTTACACGAACCATCTGCAGCGACTTTTAATGACTGTTGGTGCTCTACATATATTTGCATTAAAAAGCTCGATAAAATCACCTATTGTAAGCCGACCTGTTGTTTGTCTTTTTTACAACAACAAAGAGGACAGCTCTGAGAGGGAGGTAAAGACCTGCCTACATGTTAAGTAAACACAGCTACAGGAAGACATACCTGCAGAGGTTTTTTCTTTGTTGTTAGCATAGACGTAGCAACCATTTCAAGCTTCACACAACCTTCCAGTGACTGCAAATGTGTCCACGCTGTGCATATTGGACTGAAAAAGATGCTTCTTCTACTGCAATTCTTTGCTTACCTTTGACTTGTAGTGCAGACAGAATATTATTATTCAGTTCAGTTCTGAACTGAGGCCTGCTACTGCATGAAAAAGTTCTACAAGATATTTACCAAAACGTAAGATTCCTTAATAATTCCAACATCCCCATTTTTCACAGCAACGCCATGCTTATGCAAGTCATTGCTCACCTAAAGTTATGTATTTAAATGTCACCTAAGCAATAATAATAAGAATACCTTGTGAGACTAAATACACAATACTAGTAATACTCACATAAGCATCAGGGAAGGCTCTGTATTTTGATGCTAAATTTCTTTCAGGCTCAAGTTCGTGGCTCGGGAACGGAGACCGTCCATGCACACTGTTGAAGAGTGAAGTCTGCTGGACCCCCACGGTGCCCAGTGCCCCAGTACCGACACCCATCCCCATCCCCATCCCCATCCCCATCCCCTGTGACTGGCCAAACATCGATAAGGAGGAGTCTGTGGGGGTGAACGGCCTTTGGAGGTCTATGGAGCCGGTGGGGCTGAGAATACGGGTGGGACTGTTGCTGGAGGCTGGCGAGCCGATGCTCAGCGATGGAGGCCGACTCATAAGAGCGATAGCGTCGTCAGCCCCGGTCAAGGAGCCTGACGAGGAGGATGAGGAGTTCAAAAGGAAGGAGAAGCGCTCAAAGCGGGACCCCACTGAGTCCGTTCCAGTGACCGGCTCACTTAGCTCCTTCTGTCCCACACTCATGCGATCGTCTGAAGGCCCCGTTTCAGGGAGAGAGCCGGTGCGGAAGAGCGAGCGGTTGCCGTTTCTGTTTTCCAACATCTGATCTATGGATGCTGACCTGTAGCTTCCAAAGATAACGCTGTTCTCTAGGCGAGAGCCAATGCTAGGAGACGGAAGTCCTCCGTTTCCATTAAGCACTGGGTCCTCAGGAGAAGAGTCAGAAGATTTTCTCATTACGATACTGTTGGTAGTAGATGATCTCAGGGGCAAGTTCAGGCCTCTTGTTCCAGGCTGTTGCAGGTCCTGCAGGGGATTGAGCACATGGCAGTAAGTTAAAGGGTTGGCTCATCAAAGTAACACAAAAAACAAACACATGTTTTCATGTTCCTAGATCTTACAATCACAGTGACTGGAAGTTTTATCTGTGGTACTGACCAATTGGAAAAACTGCTTTAATGATGTAATCATCAATAACTTTTCAGAATTTACACCAACAGGTTTGGTGTAGAGTACATTTCAACTAAATCTCCAGAAAATGAAAAAAAAAAAAAAAAGAAAATCCATCCACTGCTGTTCTACAAATATTAGGAGTTGGGTGCATCAAGATAAACACCTGGTGGTGTTCTCCAGTTGGGTGCAGATAAACCATTGGAGAAGAACCTCACGTTTGTCCAAACTGGATGTTTTTTTCTCTTCAGTGGACATTATGATTAATTAGCCAAATCTGTTCCTATTGCACTTCTTTTTATCAATACACCAACTTTTCAACTTCAGCCAAGTGTAAAAAACTTAAAATACAGTACCAGTCAACAGTTTGGACACACTTTCCCATTCACTTGAGTCCAAACTTTTGATTGGTACTGTATATTTCAAATTCATTTCTAATTTGTGACACTTCCACCTCTTTTTTTTTTTTTAAAGGGCAAACTGAAAATGAACATAACACAGATGAATGGAAAAGCACTTTCTGTCCTTATTACTTATTATTAATTTGTGTAAACTTTCAAAGAGCAAACAAACGTACATAATCAGAAAAAACAGTCTTAATATAGTAGCCAGTAATAATGTAAATAACATAGTTATGTCTTAAGCCTACATTTACATTTCCCTGCTCCATGAAAAGGAGAAATAATTTTTTTTTCCAACCCTAATTTATGTTGCATTTTTGTTAAACCCTTGAAATTTTACATTTTGGAGGTATGAACGTTTCCACTGAGCAAAGACAATTTACTGAATTTGTGTCTGAATGCACTATACCTGCTGGCTCTGCTTCATCAGCTCCAGTGGTGAGCGAGTGTCTCTGGGGGAGCTCCTCTTCAGTCCCAGGTCAGGAGGAAGAACGTAAAGCCCGTTGAGGGACTTGTCAGGGTGGTCTGTCACATCCATGTTTTTTGTGGGGCTGGCGATGGAGGCAAAGATGTCAGAGGTGACAGGGCTGGGAGCATCCTCTACAATCGGTGGCAGGAAGGAGAGCGGGGCCGGGGGAGGCGCGCGTAGGCCCATGCTCCTCGGCCTCAGGGCGGGTGCCATGTTCTTCAGCGTGTCCACAAGGCTATCCATGTCAAACTGGTCGGGGGAGGCGGGGGGAGTGGAGGGGGAGACCAGCTCCACGAGCGTGGCCTGGAACACTCCCGAAAAATGGTCGTCGTTCTCTTCTTTGAAATCTCCAGTGCTGTTGCAGCTGGTTTGTTGTTGCAAGGAGAAGCCAGACGCAGGGAGCTGCCGTGGGTCCCAGCGTGACTCGATCCTCTCCGACTCCTCCTCCCCCCCTCTCCGTCCCACTCTTTCACCTGCAGGTGCAGCAGGCTCCTCCCGCCCCTCTGAGCTTCTCGTCCACTCGTCCGTCCGCTCTCCCGCTGGCTCGCTCTCACGGCTCAGGTACACTTCGGTCCCGTCACTCAGCCTGTTACCAAGTCTAATATGTTCCTCTGGAGAGGGGGAGGAGGAAAAGGCGTTGCCGAGGTGTCTGTATGCTGTAGCCTCGGGGGGAGCAGAGGAGAAGGAGAAAGAGGAGGTATTGGAGTAGGTGTCCGACGTTCTATAACTCAGAGAATCAGAAAAAGAGGATTCCTCTGCTCTGTGCGGTTTATACTGAGAAACCCCCTCGAATCGATTTTTCCATTTGAAGTCTGAGCTGACATCTGTCCCAATGGATTCAGTCTCAGTGGCGCTCGTTTGGCCAAAGTCCACTGTGTCCTGGCTTTCCTCGGTGGTATCAGCCTCACTGATCAGAGATACTTTACGGAAACGATATCTGGATTCGTCTTCTTTAGGGGAAGATAAATTCTTTAAGAACAGTTTGGTGCTCAGGCTGCTGTAGCCCGAATTCATTTTGTCAACCAGTTCTTTGTCAGCTTCCGTCGGCTGATTTTCTGAAGCAAAGACTTCTGAAGCTGCTGTGGGCGTCTTTGAAGCTGTCAGGGACCTGGATGAATACAGACAAAAACAAACAGAAAAGACTGATTTAAAAAAAAAAAAAACTGGCCCACACGGTCGCAAGTGCTGCAGTGCCTTCAGGGTGTGGTGCTCATGCAATGCCAACAATGCAAATTATTCAAGGCAACTTTGAATATCTTGACCTGCATGCGATGTCAAACAAGGTTTTACAAAGGCCTCATAATTGCAACAGCTGTCTGACTAATTTATTATCTGCATTTCTGACATAACGGTTGAAAGAATTTAAATGTCTGGAAGTTTGAAGTTACTCATCATCTTATCATAAAACAATAATAAAAACCTTATCATCCCCATTTTTTGCCAAACAAAAATAAGCATTTAATTGAAGGTCAAGAAGCTTTCTTAAGTCAAGCAGCAGTCCTCCATCACTGAATCGTTTCACCTTTAATGGATCGTTAGAACTCGTGAGATTATTAACGGTTTACTTGGTAAAAGGTTTTGTGCTGTTTTAACAGACTGTTTGGAATGACAACCTGTCATCAAACTTGACATTAGACCCCAAAACTGTTTGGCAGAGTAGGCAGAATCACTCCTCGCTGTTTCATAAAGGGCAACACACACACACACACACACACACACACGAGTGTAATGCCTGGGGTAGATCATTCAAAGATCATGAGAATATAACTGCCTCAGTAAATTACTTAATAGCATTTACTGCTACTTTACAAAGAAAAAGGTCAAAAAAGGTAAATAAAAGAGTCACAGCTAGACGTGGTATATCTTTTTTCTCTTGCCAGTAATTTGAATACAGTAACAGGAAAGAGGACAAAGGGAATCTGAATTATTTTTTAAAGCAGATTTGACATAAATTAAGAAATCATTGTTTACTTCATGTGAAAAATGTGCAGAAATATCTGCAGTTGTTGAGGACTTTTTCCAAGTGACGTTATACAGCAATGCAAATCATTATTAAGTGCATGGGTGCAAACATTTTGAGGATCAGCGACCCTCAACAGACTCATCTCCACACACTGACCACACAGAATGAGTCACTCTCAAACTGTCGGTTCTGCACATCCAGCGAAAAGATATTGAATCATTTCCTTGTATTTCAAAGACTGGATCTACATAAACTGTGGCACTAAACCACAAACCAAAGCGTAGTTACTCTTTAATTTTAAGGTTAATGTTTTAGCCAAAAGGCAGCTACTCTTCATTGCTGGACTCTCATCTTAAATGAAAATCTAGCCGATATCTTAATATTTAGTTTTTTTCATTTCATTATCGACAAAGGTGTAGGTTTGCTTTCAGAAGCGCAAGAATTAAAAACAATGCATTAAAAACAAAATCTCTTTTATCCAGCCCTCAGTAGTGTCTGCAGGTATACTTTTCATGGTGCATAGCCTGCAGTTTAACTCAGGGCAAAAGAAATTTAAGTACTCACTCATGAAGCTTGCTGCTATGAGTGCACAGTATTAACTGATAGCGACCAAAAGCAATTAAAATATCAACAGCTTTCTTAACTCGGATCTCGTCTCATCTGGGCGCTGGTGGCTGGACAGTAAGAGGACAATGTTTAGAGAGACACCCCCGCCCCACCCCCAGTGGAAATTAAAACCCTTGATCATCCAGGTGGATAGGAGCTCCTCCACTCACATGCTGAGGACATTTCTGCACTAACCGCAGAACCACACCTATCCATGAAGGCACCTCCTCTTCAACTTCACTGTAACATGCAAATCATTTTCATTCTGATACAATGAGGCTCAGGTAGACAAGTAGGCAGACAGGTAGACAGTATGCAGTAAGCACATAAAGTACATTATTAGGTTACAGCTACATTATCTGAACACACACACAGACAGACAAACCTTTAAATCAAGACCCATAGCTAGAAGATGTAACAACATTGACCCTGAGTCCATATCTACTAGTACACGGAGTGACACTCAGTTTGGGGTATGTGAGTGTTGCACATGAAAGAAAAATGTCCCATGCAATTAGGTATGAGCACGGTATAATTTGTAGCCTAGCCTTTGTCTGCCTCACCGGGTTATGCAGCTCAGACGACCCAAGAATAACATCTACCTCCATGTCATTTGGTAGTAAAGGTTTAACTCTTCTTAACAGCAAAGACTCTTCTTTCAGTACTGATTCACATCCTTATAATACCCTTCTGTTGACACCCCTGTCAACGCATATATGTGTAAGAATGGCAGCTGGAGGCTTAGGATCTAAACCTTGCTGCCAGTCCAAAGCAGACGGTGCATTTAGTGTGATTTCTTCCGATTACAGGATAAAAAAAACCCCAAAACACACTTTTCAGATCTGAGCGTCTGTTTTGAAATTTGGAAATCTACGAGTGAGAAAAGAATGCATGTGTAGTGTATCCCACTAGCATGTTTTTCTGGTTTAGCCATCCTTCTCTCTACATATCTAAAGGGGATTAAAGAACAGTTTACTGAGTGTACAGTACTGTGACTTGACAGTAAGCCCTCCAGCTTTACTGAGCTCAAGGAGGAGGGTTGAGGTATAATTTACACATTATCAATCACTGTGTTAAAGGTTACCGCAACCATGAAAACATGGATAAACTACTCGATTACAATGATTAACAAGTCCAGTTCCCTGTGTTTAATCATCGTGATGCATTAGTCCTGTTCCTGTCCAAACAATCATGGGTCGACCATTAAAGAGGACCAATTTTACACATCAAAGTCTCTTTGGTCTTGGGTGAGTACTGCTACATTTGTGAAATAAAAAAACGTGTGTGAAGCCTTTTGTGCGCAAAAATTGCCTCAAGTGATGCCACTTGAGGCAAAAGAGTGTAATACTCTTTTATAGATAGAATACAAGATGTACTTGTCTTTTACACAAAGGTCATTTAGTTACAAGAACAAAAATCACGATTACTAAGTGCTGTTAATAAAAAAAAATATATTTTGATTTATACGATAGATAAGAAAACTGATTCCGATGTGCGATAATCCAAAATGACAGAGTGAAATATTTCTGCCGGTCTGATTAGTGACAAGTGTTAAATTTGCCAACCAAAAATGGGGTTACTGACCTAGACAGACTCTTTGCCTAAGACCTTGCCAAGATGTTATGACATATTTCCTGAAAATGACTTCTGTCAGGTCAAGGTGTGGTTTAAACTCCCTCCACATGTTCTGATGACAGAAGGCGACTTACAACAAAAGAGAATTCTCCACAAGTTTGTCATTCTAGTGTCTCAAGTAAGCTGTCAGACAACAGTCAGTGAGTCCCGCATGACCGGAAAACAAAGGACGAAGCTCAGTGACTTCTGACTCAAAATCTACAAGTGGCTTAACGAGCTTCAGGTCTAATCCTATCGTAATTTAAAACAAAATGTACATACTTCTGTATCTCTAAGATTTTGATAGAGGACGAATGAAACACTTAAAGGAGACAGAAAGTACTACTCTGGAGGATAGACAGAAGAGTCTCTCAGATAACTGCAGGTTTTTACCAATTGTTGCTTGCAAGCATGTGAAGTGAGATGTGCGTGTTTTGAGATGTATGCCTTTCAATTATTTGCTTGGTTGTTTTATCTCAGGTTAATGTTTGCACATGTGTTTGTATTAAATGTGTTTTTATTGTGATGTTTGGTTTGATGCAGACAAGAATGTTCTGCTATGGGAGACATTAAAATAACCTTAATGTAACCAAAGAGACTTGATTTTGTGTTTCAGACTTTCCTGGGGGAAAAGATAAAATGAGCCTTAATGATGGCAGATGTTACAACCAATTTACAGTGTAATTGTTGAAAAAAAAAATCTACATTTCTTTACCAGTGGGCCCTTGGAGATCCCCAGTCCAAATACATATTGCTCCACATGACAGCACTACAGAGGAAGCCTGTAAGACAGGTGGGGCTGGCTGAATACCTCATCTTTCAATAAGCATCAGCATGTCTGTTCTGTTCATCAGAAACTGTTGTTTTAAGTGTAGGAGGCCACAGCTTCTTTGTTGGCTGGTTTGGTTGGGAACAAATGTAGAAATGATGATACAGAAGCACACACACAAGCAATGTGTTGAAAAAACCTGCAGCACTAAAACAATTCCTTCTTTGTTGATATTCATTCTTATTATTGCCATGAAATAACCGGCATATTTCAACTCCCTGCCTTCACTCAACCTGTATAGTTCCACAATATTTGTTTTTTAGATTTATACCAAAGCGGATTACCTTTTTTGTATATTAAAAAACATTTTATGCGTGAGTAAGAAATTAGATATAAAGTTGTGGCTTCGTTAGTTATTCTACAAAATCAGCCTTTTTATAGTCATTGATATTATATGTACAGTAGAGGCACTATATTACATACTATGCAATCTGATGAACCTACACACTTTTCTTTTTTCTATTCGTAATGGGCAAACTGCAAGCCATCGTCCTCCACTCAGGCAAAAGACGTGTCTTTGCTGCCATCTTGTGGTTTTAAAAATGAAAAAATCATAATGCAGCAAAGTTGCCTGATAATCTGATACACTTTGAATGAATAAGACAGTGATACCGACACCAGCCAGCAACATCTAAGTGATTTAAAGGCAACATGCACCATTGCTGTTACACAACCAGTTACACAGCAGTTTATATACAAGTACAAAGTGGATATGTATGAATTCTTGTGATATTCCTGTGATGTATATACAATAGAATCCCCCATGTTGTGAATACAGTAGATTAAGGCTTTTCATGGTGTCGTGCACTAAATTAAGATCCTGCTGTGTTTACATAATGCAGCTACAATGGTTAATCTGCATCAATCACTTCATGTGACACAGATTCCTAAGAAAATGAAAAAGTCTTTCTCAGAAATCTTCTCCATCATCTAGCAGGAAGTACAGCAAGCCATGACCTTGGCCTGCTGCTGTTGACACCTTTGACACACACCTATGCTAACCAGTAGGAAGAGATGCATTACAAAAAAGAATCAAAAAGCACGTACCTTATGTCTTGCAATGCCGAGACATAACTGTGTTAATATGCAAATTAGCATTCTGGCACGAGACCCAGTGCTACAGGTGTCAGAACATGTGGTGACACTAAAATGGATCGTGATCTTATGACTAAATGACCCAAACATTCTGAATACGTCGGCCTGAACGCTAGTGCAGGAGGAAGCTGGGGAGATGGAGGCTGAGAATGAGAGCCGTCACCAGCTGACCGTTAGAGCCTGGAGGAGGCCGACGGTGCAACATAGAAGTAGTGTATTTATCCATATTGTGATAGGAGCTAGAACAATTCGAGAGTAAACTATTTGGCAACAATTTTGATAAACAATTCATCATTTATGTAATTTATTAAGCAATAATGCCATTTGCTGATTCCAGCTCCTCAAATCGGAGTATTTGCTGCTTTTCTCTGTTTTATATTATTGTAACTTGACTGACAGAAACAGCAACCTGAAGAAATCAACTTGGGCATTCGTCACTATTTTCTGATATACATAACCTAAACAGTTCATTGATGAATCCAAAAAGTAATTGATAAAACAATACGGAAAATAATCCTTAGTTAAAGCCCTTATCGTGAGTGTTTGCAGATGATGTTCATTTTGGACATTTCATGTCTTGGGATGATTAAGTTACCAACTTACCATCCCTTTTTCCTTTGTTAAAAGAATATGCAGAGTGTATTGAATGATGACCACTGTATTGTGTATTGCACCAGACTGTGAACTGACTGCTTTGTTACTCCACCATTAATCAATACTGTACCCTTATTGTACTGAGTGATAGCTCAGGGTTCAACAAAGAGAATGGATAAGCAAAATCAATTAAATAACTGTCAGGGTTCTTCACACCTCTTTACTCTGTATGTGGATCAGGACGTGTGACGTGTGGACTACACATCTTGGATTAGTCAATCTGAGTTAAGTCATGAAGCTGTGGGTATGTGACAGTGATGCTGGGTTATATCACTTAAGGTGGTGCATTAAAAAGGGTGTGTGTACACAGGTATGTAGGCAGCTCTGTTGGTAAACAAGGCAGCACATCCAGCGCTGACCTCTTTAACAGGGGAAAAGTTTAGCCATCACACATTTCAGAGCCTTATCATATTCCAATTTTACAAATCACTGCTGGTTTATGTGTCAAACAAACAAACAAACCCCTTAGGCTGCAGGCTGTACATTCCAGCACAGTACTGACAGCACTTTCAATTTTTATATTCACACGTTGCACATTCCTGTAATGCTTTATATAACTGACAGAAAACTATCACACAGACCGTTTAAAGTGCCTGTTCATTCACATATTTCAATTGTGTTCAATTTAAAATCCTGTGCACCAGCAGTGATAAGAATTTCCACTTACCCCTGATTCAGGTCAGGTTGGGCTCCTGCCAGATGCTCGTGTCTCTCTGAGAGTGTGCCTGCAGCTCCAGTATCAGGACGGTGTGCGTCCTCGTCCGAGACTGACAGCTCGACTGCCACCTGTTCTTGCACCGTGCTGGTTCTGTCTGTGCTCTGAGTAATTGTATCCACCCACTCACCGCTCTGCGGAGCCCTATTGTGTTCAGTCTCTGTGTGTGTCAGAGCATCCGTGACAACCTCTCCTCCACCAGACGTATCTGTGACTGCACTTGTTGTGGCGTTACTGTTGGCTCCTGTGCTGTCTTTGTGCGCTTCACCTCTCGTGTCGGCTTCTGTAATAAGTGAAACTTGCTTTTCTTCCTTTCTAAATGTGGGTGTGATTATTTCTTCTGCTCTTGTGTCACTGGAAACAGCAAGTATACATTCAGAACTCCTAATGTCTTTGTATGCCAGATATTGTATGTCCTTGCTTGGGAGTTGCTTCTCTCCATTAGGGGGGTCTTCTGTTTCCAAAGCTGTGGTCCAGTTTCCCTCTGACCCCTCCCCCCGCCCACGTCGCTCACTGGAGGGTGGAGCAAAGTCGCATACCATCAGTGTGTTCACCTGTTGAACTGGTGTGGCTGGTAACTCCACCTTTCTCTCCACCTGCTCCTCGTCTTTCACCTGCACAAACGCTGTGGTTGCTACTTCTTTTTCCTGACTCTTTGCATCGTTGCCTACGAGAAACTCAGACGTCCTCGTTTCTGCAGTCTGACCTCTTGGTTGTTGCTGTACTTCATTATGACTATTGACATCCTCTTTCTCTTCTTCATCGCCCATTTTGCCTTCCTCATGCATTTTCACAATTACCACCCTGAATTCTCCCACATCTCTCGTTCTTATACCTCTTTCCACAGTCTCCCGCTGCTGGTGAAACTCCTCACGCAGCCCAGAGAACTCTTTCAGCCCGTCTACCACGCTCATTTCTTCTCTTTCATCCACCGTGTACATCTCCTCGTCCGCGCTCTCCTCTGCGTTGTCCTCTTCAGCACTGTAGTAGATCTCCACGGCGTTGCCGTCATCTGATCCTACGCTCAGATATGTTGGACTTAAAGGCCCATCATACCCTTCCACCTGTCCAAAAGGAGCAGAAAACCTCTCTGTTGTTTCAACTTTGATGTCAAGATCCTTCACCGCACTCATTTTGCCAGGCACAGGATGGGCACAGCCAGGACCGGCGCTCGCCTCGTCTGTAACTAACTCTTTGACTAGGATCACTCTCCGTTTGGAGTCAGTAACCTGAGCATCTGTCCCTTGGGATGGCACATATTCAGAAACGGGAGGGGCAGAGATTTGAACCACAGGGACTGACCTGACATTGTCTTGAATGAGGCGGATACTGTCTGATTTCACCTCTGAAAGGGAGGGAGTCAGCTCAGAGTAAGGAATGTTATCGCTGTCAACTGTTTCAGAACCTGAATTGGGAGAGGAAAGTAGATATCTGTGATGGATATCTGGGTCTCTACAGGGCTCAGAAGCAGTAGATGATTGGTAAGAGGTAAATGTGGAGTTCTCACTAAAAGAAACAACCTTTCCCCTGCTGAAGGTGGTATTTATGTTAGTGTAGCCACCTATAGCATCATCCGTTCTGCTAGCAGCAGAGTCAAACTCGTGTGAAGTTGACAAGCGAGAGTATGTAACGTTAGTCTCTGTGTGGCACTCATAAAGGGTTTTAACCATGACAGGTTCTGACATGGTGGTAAGATGGCTTAAATCTGTACGGATTTGAGGTCTAGGGTGTGAGAGGGAGGACTTTATCTCTGCATTAAAACTCTGGGGGAAAAGTGACTCATACAGCTCTCCATAATCTGCATCTTGAATGACAGGACGAGCTCTCTTCTGACTGCTAACAGCTGAGGCACAGGTGACACTCTTGGCAGTAGCAGGAATAGATCGCTCAGTGTGAGAAATCAAGCGTTCTTGATGGACAGGAGCAGAATCAGCGCTGGGAGCTGAGCTGTCAGTGTGAAGAAGAGGGGTTGACTCTGCAACAGTGGCATCAGTTTGGGAGTCAGCCATGTCGGGGGCGTCAGGTTGACGGTGTGATAGTGTAACTCCGGCGGATTCAGTAAGAGAGGTTTCCGTTGTCGTGCAAGACTGCTGGAGGCCATTGTCACGCGGGCCGGTGCTTGTGGTGACCGAGTCAACAACTGCTGCTTTCTGATCTGAGCTGTCAAGCCCGATTGGAGGCTGGCGAGCTAGAAGGATAGGTGCAGTCTTGTTATCAACAGCAGAGGTGGTTTCTGTATGAATCATGGGGGCAGATGAATTAGAATCGCTTTTGGATGAGTGATCATGGACATGAATGTTGTCGATCTCCTCTGGATCATCCAGCTGCAGCTCAGGAATGGCAGCAAGCTGTGCTTTCTGCGGTTCGGAGCCTTTCATCAGAGGCTTCTTTGCTTCTGGTTGGGTAGTTATAGTGACAGGTGACTGCAAATTATCAGGGAGAGTGAAATGTGATTTTGCCTGGTTTGCGGCCACGGGAGGAGGAGAAGGGATGTCAAATGTTTCGTTGGTGTCGAGCTCTGGTTGAGACATACTGAACACAGTCTTCATGTTGGCCTGATCCAACTGCATCTGACGGAGGTCCAGAGGAGTCTAGAAGAAGATCATTTACAGTTTCACTCATGCTATAATGAAGAATTTACAGTAAAGTTTTATGGAAGTTTGTACATCTCTGGTGTTTTTAATACAAGCGAGAAACAGGGCCAAGATATTTTGATTAGCAGACTAACTCAGGTTATTTCAACAGTAGCTTATTCCCACATCCAGCAGTTACGAAGCAGCATTATCAGTCATTTGGTGTTATCTTTCTTGCCCCCATGCAAATGGAAGCCCAGTATTCACTATCTCGCTCTGTTCTTGGTCTCCGATAACTGCTGATTGAAATATCTGCCTCTCCAGCTACAAAATGCTCCACTATGTTCACAATTACATGAATATAATTAAAAATATATTAGACACAAACTGGGGCTATAGAAATTTCTGACAAAACAATATGATCATATAGTACGTATCATTGTGTGTGTGTGTGTGTGTGTGTGTGTGTGTGAATGTGTGTGTGTGTGTGTGTGTGTGAATTTGTGGAAAACAACACTCAGGGCATGGAGTTACCGCATCTTGCTCTTCAACGCCCGGGCTGTCAAGGCCAAAGGTGCTCTTAGAGATACCCTCATTATCTTTCTTCTTCCTCTTTCTGAGACCGAGGGAAAAGGAGGCAAACCTTTTGGGCTTTCGGAGGTCCATCTCCGAGTAGCTGAGCTCTTTGCCCTGAGGGGAAGAGAGAAGGATGTGAGGGATGGAACGTGACACAGGGAGAGAGGGAGGAAGAAACGCAAGACATAGAATTTCAAGATTAATATTAACTCTCAAGAAAATAAACATTATGTTACTAAAGGCATGCAGAAATATATTGATTTAACCAATACTGTACATCCTGATTAATAATTACGAGTGTAACTTTTACGGCTTGCTGTATATAAAAATGATTATTAAATATTATATGTAAGTGGTAGCTCACACACCCTACCGTTTATCAAATAAAACCATAAACTGAACATACATATCATGCATACCAAACATACCAAAACCACTTTCAACCCTGGGCAAAGGTTAATTAGAAACCTCCAAACACTGCTGGCGTCAATGTTAAGAATGAGGATATTACACAATGAAAGTATTATTTCCACCACACACAGAATGAGTCCTTACACTAAACAAGAAAAAAAAAAAAGTTGACACCCTAACTTCATTCCAAGCAGTAAAAGCTACTCCACCCTGAAAAAAAATGAAAGACTAGTAGAACACGATCTACTATATCTAGAAGCTGCTGGCAAAAGGACTGCGGTTTGGAGGGCTTGTTAACAGTAAAACAACAGATTCAACTTCCTGTCCTTTTTAGTTACTCCAGTATACTGTTACCTATTATGTAGCCTACAGTTTATCACCGATTTACAGTAAATATTATGTAGACAGCCAAATCATTTCAAAGTCACTGACTGCTTATTTTGGGTGCATAGATTTCTAAGTACGTAGGATGTCTTCATATCTTTACATGGCGTGTTATTGTTAAAAAGAAATGTGTTGTTTAAAGGATTGATTGAGATAAGATTGGCAAGACAAAAAGGGACGCCACAGTTTCTTGGGAGGGCACCTAATACGAGCCAAGTGTTCCTTATCAGATATTTCTGAACGAATATTATAGCATGCTTTTGCAGGAAACCACTGATTGAAAAAAATACAGGTGATGCGTGTGTTTTGTTGAGTCGTGATGACACAGGACAATGGAACAAGAGGCTGTCTGTCACTGCCAGGTGTTTTAACGGGGTGTGCCTGCCTGAATTCTTACTTCTGTGATGAAAGTTTCGAAAGTATGAAAATCAAAGACAACAATCAAAACGGAAGTCTCAGTTGAGTCTGTAGTGGAGGGACAGTGTAACTCTTCTGTGTTAAACATGTCTAACTATTTTCTTCTTCTTATTATTATTATTATTATTATTATTATTATTATTATTATTATTATAAGTGTAGTATTTCATGATTTTATTTTTAGGCTTTTTTATTGCTTGTATTATCCTTTATACTTTTATTTCTGGTTGTTTTGGTGTTCATTAATCTCCAAGTCCATTTTAGTTTTTTCACAAATGAGTCACTGAATTCCTAATCGATATAACTAACGTAGACTAAGTAAAAGAACTTCTTTAAAAAATAAAAACAAATATCAGACCCCCCACCACCAATATTCCAACCTGTATCCACTGCAAATTAACAGTTTATTTTAAGTATTTTCTCAAATTAAAACAAAATAATGTTACTTATAAAATAAGAAATAACTTAATCTTGCTCTCAGAAATGTTGCTTTATAAGCTATAAAACCCTTTCTCAGCATTACTTGGTCTGGTATGACCAGTAGGTTAAAGCGGCTAATGTGGGCTAATATTTGCCAACTTTAGAGAGATGTTACTTTGTGACTGACATTGTAGGTGAAGGTCCGTGTCTGTCATCCATCCATCATTTACCACAACACTGCTGCTTAGTAAAGCTCTGGCACCCTCTGCTGGAGGTAATAAAAAGTATTTGGTGCATTTCACTCGTTTCTCTGTCTAACTCCGTATTATATGTAAGGCAGGCGTAGATGGATGAAATTAAACCATGACATTGTGAATGTAAAGTAACTTTTACTGCACTGTAGTCAATTGTACGTCTCTTTTTAGGTGTTACAATGGATACATATGATTGTGCTTATTGGCATAGTGCATAAAAGTTTTCTGTGAGTGTGTGCTTGTGAGTTTAAGAGGGGGTGGTAATTATGCAAGCAAGACCCCGAGGCAGATTCTACACACCGTGGAATGCAGCTACCGTTGAAGTCACCTGGTAGGGGGCCATTTTCCTCATCTTTCCCTGACAAAATATAAAAACACTCTTGTTCCGACAAGTTTCTGGTGTGATCGTTAAGAGTGCTGAGAGAAAACACAGGCTTGTCCTGCGATCTGAAGATTTATGTATTCATTTTTAGGCCTCTAGATAACATTAGGTCATGAGTTTTAACCTCTTTAGAAATGAGAGTGAGAGTGCCTTTTAAATTAATATGAATATTAAACATTTTATGCATGAATGGATGAAAATCTCTGTCAAATCAAGAGAAAAAATGAGCCATAATTATTTGTATCGACCAAAATAATGAATCTAAAAGAAATCTATCATCTTAAAGTGATTTCTGTTATTCCGTGTATGCCATTAGATAGAAAGTGAAACAAGTGAGGGACAAAAGCAAATTGAGATTTTTTTGTTAAACTGACTAAATCACGTGTTTCACATTTGTCGCCACAAGGACTTATATCAAGTTTCAACTGAATATCATCCTGTCAGCCTCCCAGGCAGCAGAGAAAGAGAATGCAGATGGTGTTACTTCATCTACGTCCAGGGCCTTGTCTTAATATCAAAAGAGGTATAGAGTTTAAAACCCAGTCATTCAGGTGTCTATTTTGAGCTGGAGACATTTTTAAAATACATGTTATTAGCATACAGTGCGGTAGAAATCCTCCAAGCTGTGACAACCGTATGGGCTAATGAGGACATTCTTTTCAGGGCAGGGCAAAGCAGAAAGTTTTAAAACTGGTTACCAGTCTGGCAATCAGCTATCAGTGATCACATCAGTTTGTACAAATAAACTTCCCACTTGGTCCTGTGCTAAAACATATACACATACACTACCGTTCAAAAGTTTGGGGTCACCCAAACAATTTTGTGTTTTCCATGAAAAGTCACACTTATTCACCACCATACGTTGTGAAATGAATAGAAAATAGAGTCAAG
>JAVQJL010091233.1:0-11004 GCA_036024295.1 Nannoperca obscura
AAGCCCGTTACAGGGCAGAGCATGTACGACATAGAAAAATGTAACCCCAGTTCTATGAGTACATGTGAGGCCCTCTAACTGCCAGCCCAGCTGGTCCCAGGGTGGTTGCTGAGTTTTCAAGGGAAACGAGCAATGCACAGACTGGGGTTTTATAGGGGGAGGATACTACCCCGATTGGAGGATTACATTGAACTTTGACTCAGGTGCCGAGGCGGAGCCTCGAGGGGATAAACCAATAGCGAAGCCCGTTAGAGGGCCTTGCATGTACTCATAGAACTGGGGTTACATTAGGTAACCTATATTTACTAGTCAGTGAAGCTACCCAATGAACACTAGCAAGAACTTGCCATTTGTTGGCATGAACTACATGGACTAGCTAACTTGTTGACTGACCTAACCTGGCCTTGTGATGCCAGGTAAGAAAATAAAGTCAACTATTTTGTCCATAGTCCATAGTTTATGCAGCAGTCGCCTCTCTCGTTCTCATTATATTGGTCACTCAGTTTCTTTTGATTCCTCATGAAGCTGCCAAAAGCTGTCGTTTTGTCGGTGCTCACTCCAAAACACTAAATTTAGACCGTATCCTGTCAAACACCCCGACAGACAAATTGTGTTTTTCCAGACTCCATCATAGCTGTTAATAGAGGATGCATTTCTGGCAGATGTGATTTAGCACATTGTCTCACTCTTTCTCACTTCCTCTGTTTTCCAGCTCTTCCTTCTATAGAGCCCAGCAATCGCAGTGCTCAAGCTGTTGCTCTTGGCTGTGTGTTATATTTGCCACTCCCCCTTGACCTAAAAAAGATCGATGAAAGCCTTAATGCTAGGCTCACAGACTGGCAAATTACAAAAAGCTGATCAAGATCCTCTTTGAGAGGAAACAAAGGGGAAAGTCTGTCCCTGTGTACACTAACTGGTTCAATTTAAATACTAGATTGGACCAGCACAGGGCCTCAAGATACTGCTTACTACCCACTTCCTAACTGCATCCGATTTCAGGGACCAATCTTATCATGTCATTTGGTAAGCATGCCTGTTTTACTGCTTCAAGGGGTAGTAGTAATTTATGAGCAATGATTTCATTCTGAAAGTCCATTTCACAAAGCCCATCATTATAATATATCCCGCAGTTGCAACTTACCAAACAATTTGTTTCATATGGATTCATATTTAGCATAAGCTCTTTCCTGGGCACCCTACTACAGTCAGAGAGGGAATGAGCTAAATTTGCACCATCTGAGTGGGGCAGATGGCTGCTGGTTAATTGAGCATGAACCCTGGACCTGCACCACCTTTTCGCTGCTTTTAAACAGTCCACATAGAGGACTACACTGCTGATCAGTTACACTGCCACCATGTGCCCTCCCAGAAGCTCAGGCTGTAGGTCTCAATTAGCTTAGAGACAACTAGAGATTTACTACCGAGCCAATAAAATATCTAAACCCAGCACCCCAATCTGTGGCTTACTGGTGAGTCAGTACCATGGATGTATTATAAGAACTGGATTCCGGACCCAAAGAGGCGCTTAAACATTCAAACAGGAATTGCTCGCCCAACACATACGGCGAAAAAGTTTCTAGCTTCCAGGTTTACTTCTGGGTGGCTTCGCCCACAAGTTCCCATAGACTTTACATTGTGATGACATCACAGATTTTTAAATCCTCTTTTTTCGGCTCAAGCAAAGTTTTACAAATATAAAACCTTAATAAAGCAGACATTTATAATAGAAAGTGTCATTATTGATCTTGTTTGCAGTTCAGGGTGTCCTGTCAACAGTTTTACAGATGTCTCTTTAACAATAGTGACCTATGGGGAAAATGTATTTTGGGCCACAGGGAAATTTTTTCGCTGCAGTGGCCACTGAATAAGGTTGGAAGCAAGGCACTGTATCCATTTCTAATAATGAATATATGGTCAGTACGGACCAGATACAGACTAGCTAGCGGTTACCATGTTCTATGAGCTTTCATTGAGATTGGATTGTGGTATATTAACTTCCCATTGGTGCTTGTTAGCAGTGCATGGTTTGCATTCGAAAGTGAAAGGGACTCTTTGTTTTTATTTAGGGGTGTGTATCTCTTCCTTCCTCTTTGGTTTAAAATACTAAACCCAGGCAGGGAAACGTTTTAAAACTTTGGAGGATACAGGAATAGAACACGGTACCTCTCATATGCTAAGTGGGTGCTTTACCATTTGAGCTAATTGCTGCTTATATTTGCATGAGACCAGCTAGGTACACATTCTGATCCTTGTTAATAGGCACCCACGTCTTCCGGTAGGAGTACCTACCCTTTACGTTTTCTCTTAATGTGTTGTGTTTTCGTTAATGTGTGTTTTCCAATTTGCGTTTGTGTTTTGCACTTCAGGGTCACCGTACTTTATTGCTTTGTGTAAAAGTTAAAACTGACACGCCCCTCCTAACTCAGCCATTTGAGCCACTTTTAGCCTCAGGAGGTTTTGTGAATATAGCCCCAGGTTTGAACTCAAACTTTTGTCTACTTTCTTCCAAAAGTTACCTCTGTGATTGTAAGATCAAATGAAGACATAAGACATCAGCTAGTATTTCCCTCTGCATGTATCAGCTCCACAACCTGTTTCTTTGGTTTTACACAATTCCAATTGAACTCAAATAAATGAGACTGCAGAGCACATTTTTCTTCTTCTGCATCCTCTCCTGAGCTGCCTCTCTCTTCTCGGCTAAGGGACAAGTTAACCAAAACAAACAGGTTTTCAGTGACTCTCTGGCGAAGCCGCAGAAAGTAGGAAGAACAGGTGATCAAGGGGAAGCACTACAGAGGCCCACATGCTCCCGATGCGTCATCGTTCATGCAGGGCAGCACTCATGAGGGAAGAGTCGCAGGTGGCTGGCAGTGATGGATACCAGGGCCGCTATATAATCTTTCACCTTTTCAAAAATTGTTTGAGAAGCTAGCTGTTAAAGAGCCACTGCAGAGCAGACCCTCATTGCCTGCTGCAGAACTTTAATGTCAGCTCATGACTGCGTCTAGGGAAGACAGAAAATTGAAATCTCAGTCCTGGTGGTGGTCGACTGACAGAGTGGTTATTGTATAGCTTATAAGGGAGAAAGTGAAAGGGTGAGATTTGTGCCCAAAATGTTAGAAGAAAACAGCTGACATCAACATCAGAGAAGTAAGTTGTTAGCAAATAGCAAAATATCAAAGTCACCTGCCACTGGCCTGACAGAAGACCATAACTGTGCTTTCTGAGTTTCACCAGCTCATTCCTTGGTGTGACAATTTGGAGTAAAGGATCATTCATGGGGGAAATTTGATTGAAAAGGATATGGAAATGTGATTCAATGAGTGCAGGGTGACATTTATTTTCTCTTGGCCTTTTGCTCTGTGGCATATTTATGAAGGCGTTAACTCGATTGTGCGAGCAAGGCAATGTAGACGGCCATTTTTCATACCACAATAAGATTAGTACAACATGACAGCGATTGCACAGGGTGCTCATGATTTGCAGCAACAGGGCACTGATTTAATATAGCCATTATCACAGACAGTGAAGAATCTGTTAATGTTCAGTGTTTAGAAAATAACGTTTTAAATGTAGTTTATCCCAAATAAATTAGATGCCTCAAGGGCTCAGGTACTGTATACTGCCTGAGTTGTGTTGATAACTCTTTGATCTCAACTATGATTTTTGTCACCTAAATGAGATGGCTCATCATGTTGGACTGAAATACCTCAACTATTGGACGGTTTGCTATTTTGTACAGACATTCATGTTGCCCGGAGCATAAATCCTAATGACTTTGTTGATCTTCTTTTCCTCTAGCACCACCATGAGTTTCACATTGTTGTTTTTAGTGAAATGTCTCAACAGCTATTGGATGGATTGCCATGAAACGTGATACAGACATTCATGTTCCCCTCAGGATAAATTTGGTACAACTTTGGTACAGTAATCGCCAGAACTTCTCACACGGTCATCAGGTCAAAACTAATGACATTCATCAGCCTCAGCTGCACTTTATGTTTAGTGCTAATTAGCACTTTAGCATGCTAAACTAAGATGGTAAACATGGTAAACATTATACCTGCTAAACATTAGCTCATTAACATGAGTATGTTGGCACGCTCTATATAGTAATTAATTGAAAATATAGAAAAACATACATTTTAACGTAAGTAAAAAATGTATAGTAGACACTAGTCTCACTTCACAATTCAACTTCTTAAGAGAGATTACTGGCCATTCAGACTGAAAACAGCATTTCTTAAAAACACATGGGGTTGTGTTGATCTAAAAACAGGTTTAAGGGCGAACTTGAGATTGGATTAGAGGACCATCGGACAGATAAACTTATCTATCTGGAAAAAAATCCTAACCTCATATCAACCACATATCATAGTAGTAGCTATCAGATTCAGCTGTGAGTGTATTTCCATGGGATTTGAAAACCATAACATTTCATTTTCTGCGTAGTTCTAATTAATTTTTTCCACTCCATCACTCACTGCCTCTATCACCAGTGGCAATTTTAAAAACACAATAGAATGCTCACCTGCAGTAAACACATGGATGAAATGTTTTATCAGGAGGGCTGTCTAGGTTTGATGGGTTCTTCAATGATAATGTGCAGAAGAGTAAAAATCATACTGTATAATGAAAATGTCAGGTATTTATTTACATTCCTCACTATACAAGCAGATGTTTGAGGGTTATTCCTGTCCCATGTTTGTAATGATAATATTAATATGTTTTTCTGTTTGCTTTCAGGTCTGAAACGGAGCTATACTTGTGAAGTCTGCAGTGTCACACTGAACTCGGTGGCACAGTACCATGCACACCTGCAGGGCTCAAAGCACCAAAACAAGTGAGTGGATCATGCTACTGCTGTTCCTTTTCCTGCTTCAACACTGTAGCTATCTGGTGGCTGTGATGCCTGCTGTAGCCAATCTCAAACTGACTATCAACAAGCTCTTACAGTAGATATCACAACAAAGAGGCAGCCTGCTGGAATATCTGTCTAGAAACGAGCAATCAAAGAAAAGCTGCACACAACCAATTCCCTGCACATCCCAACAGGTACCTTAAATGAATACTGGAATGACACTTGTGAAAATTCATGCACCATTAAGCAAGTCTAAAAGAAAACAAATGGGACTGGTACTAAAGTGAATTACATTGAGTTAAAGTGAGTTATTTACATTTCAAAATGTACAGTCTGATATTTTATTCTAAATGTTGTTGTCCAGGCAACACCTATGCCTTATTGATGAATCACAACCAGGGGATTTTCATACATCAGGGGGGATTTCAGCAGTTATCCAGTAATACAGGTGGCAAGAAAATAAAATAGAAGTCATGATTTAATCACATATGTATCCACATATTTGCATTCAGGAGGAAAATGTATTAAATGAACAGGATTACATTTAATGTGATGCTGCTCTTCATGCTGTCCAAGCCAAGTTAATGTTGCCTACCAGATTTTACTAATAAACAAATTATGTTTTATTGCTGGAGAATTCTAGTTAAATTCTATTGTTGGTTGAAGTCGTTGGTTGTAGACAGGAAGAGTGAAAACAGCTACCAGCAGCTAACACGATGTTTGGTAATTTCAGCGCAAATGATGGATGTCCTATAAACTTGTAAACATGTCATGTGTTCTGTTGACTTTGTTTTCCTATTCAACTCATACTACAGTCCTGTGCCCTGCACCAATTACTTAAAGCAGTTTCAGTTGGAGAGGATGCACAGTGTGTGGGGTTTTGCGTGGGCCCTGGGCAGTAGGTGTGAATTGATGGGGCTTACATGGTGCATGTCCTGGAATTAATTTCCCCTGCTTGCCAGTTTCTGGCTGCACACGTCCGCAGGGATGCTGGCATCAGGAGACGTGACATGCTATTTAACAGCCCCATGCTTTCGTCACAGAGGCCTGCACCGCCTTGACAGAGCCACTGGGTTTCCATGCAGATCCCATCACATTGTAGTACACACACACACTACAAACACACACACACACCACCCTGAGCAGGGCAGAGCTTTCAGAGGGTATGCATACCACACACGACCCCCCAAGACTCTACCTCCACCCCAACAAACCTGATTTCATCCACATAGCCCACAACTTTGCCTCGGGTCTATTTAGTTCATTTGCTTAATGCCAGTTTACACAGAGAGAATAAAAGGCTTAGCTGCTTTTGTGTTAAGCACTTTGGGCCTCATATTTGCATTAATGGTGCTATACAAATAAAATTATTACTATTATTATGAATGAAAATGGAAGAATTATTCGTCAAGCTTTGATTTCATCAGCAATAATGACAATCATCATAGTCAACTGCCAAATAACGTTCATTCCGTGATTTGGCCAAGTTATAAATAATTCAACACTGGCCTGGCTCTTGGCTGATCTCCATGTTGGTGGGATATTTACACATGACCTCTTAAAATTTGGAAACTTTCTGCAGTTTAAAAAGAGCAAGTGAGTCTTTCTCTAGATAACCAATCTAAATCTAAAACTGACTGTCTCTCCAAACAAAAAAGTTAAAACTGTATTAATCAAAATGAGTATATTAAAAATGGATGAAATGAGTAATCCGTCTTTCAAGTTCCCCTTAGCTCTAAAGAACATTTTAGCATCTTTCAGCTCATTGTTTCGGTTTTGCAATACACAACCTTCCTGTTTTGGTTCAATCTTATTGTTCTCATCCTGGTTGTTTCTGGATGCAGCAGGCAGCTGTTTCAGTGTAAAAGCTTTAAAAAACTGAAAAAAACGTCGGACAAAGTCAGCAAGTAGCTGGTGAACATATTGAAGCATTTAGCAGCTAAAAAGACTATAAATATTTGTTTGGCAACAGCCGTTGGCGTAGTTAAAGTCAGCTTTCATGCTGGCATCAATGTAACATTTTTTCTTAGCAAGATTTCTAAAGCAGAATGGGTTATCCTCACATCCTTTAGTTTCAGTCAATTTGTATCTGTAGTTATTGATATCCATTTCCCTTAGAGGCTGCTATTTGAATGGATCACCAGGTCAGCTAAGGTTGGGATATGTGTGTATGGGTGTGTGTAGGTCTGATTATATCACATCGATATGGGATCACATTGTTGTACTACAAAACAGGAAACAAAGCCCACAAGCTGCATGGCTTTAAAGGGCTTCTTTGCTAAGATGAACTAAGGGCAGGGAAGCAATGATGAAATTCAATTTTGACTCAGGCAGGGAACAAATTACAAATTCATGACAGGTGTACTAATGAGAAGTGTGATCGATACTCCTTTAATGAGCCAGCTACATGAGTACAACAACCCTGATGCTTAAACCCTCTGATTTGCTGCTGGCATTCAGAGCAGGAAACCCTAACCTAATGGACTTTGTCTTAAGATTTACTAGTGTGATTTGGCTTCATGGCATATTTCTCTCCTCTCTCAGTTGTGTTCTGTCGTGCTCTCGCACTCTGAGTTTCCCAAGCTGAAGTAGAGAACACCTAACGTAGCTTCTCTCTTTTTTGACTTTGTGGAAGCGACACAGTCAACCAATAGCCAAGTGGCATTGTGTGGTCCCTAGCTGAGAAATCAAGAGATGCTGGTGTGACTGGTGAATGTTAACTAATTGGAAAGGAAAAGGAACTCATTTGAGTTCTGGGTGAGTACACTTTCTGGAGCTCTCTCTATTGTCTTCCTCCGTTGACAGTAAGTAGACAAGTAAACACTGAATGGCAACCACTTACCAATCAATCTGAGGACAAGCCAACAGGTGAAGACAAAACTCTCTGAGATTACAGACAACCTAACACTGGTAGTAAACATTATTGCTCTCGATGGATCCAGAAAGCTCCAGTATTTTTCAGTGCATAATGGCATAATGGTGTTCTGCCATGATGCTTGATTAGTTTCAAATTCTTTGTTTTTGACTTATCTGATACTTAGTTAAAGAGCAACTGAATAACCTGTTTAACCTTTAACATGCCTCCTTCACAAATTCAAAATTCATTGGAATGAATGGGAACACAATCCAGTACATCCAGGAGCTACTAAAGATAGCTAAATTTGCTCAGATTCCTGAGGGTTAGGCTAGTAGCGGCTAATGTAGCCTCGAGCCGCTGGCCTCAAGCAGAGATGAAGAGCGGGCTACAGAGGTGTGATGAGCTCACTTCTTTCTAACTTCACAACCACAGATTTATTTCAGTTTCAAACTTGTAATCTTCAACTGACATCACATGCGGACGTTTATCAGACTTCACAACTCCCTCTGGAGACAAAAAAAGACTCAACACAACTTTTTTCACATATGCAGTAGTACTTACATTACATTACATTTAGGCATTTAGCAGACGCTTCCCAACATCTATAAACAGACTATGATGTGTTTCCCTTTAAGAGATCAACCACAGTACTGAAAAGAAGCCCCACAATTATAAAGGATTTTCAACACTTCCTAAGTCAAGAAACATTAATTTGAATAAGTGAGTGTCTTGGAACACAATGCAGTGCTATGTCGTACGTGCTCCGCCCTCTAACGGGCTTCGCTATTGGCTATTCCTTCGAGGCTCCGCCTCGGCACCTGAGTCAAAGTTCAATGTGCTCACCCTCCAATCAGGGGGTAGTATCCTCGATGGCTGGCAAACCTTGTTTCGCCTGTGCTTCTCCCATGTCAGCTGAAGATCCTCATGCGACTTGCTTCGTGTGTTTGGGGTGATGTCACCGGGTGGAGACCATTTCATGCTGAGCCTGTCTCGCACTTCCCAGGGAGGAGCATGAGCGCCGGACCCGGTTCCTGGAAATTGCCCATTCCCTCCGTACTGGCCTGATGCCGGCAACGTAGGACCATCAAGGTCGAAGTCGTGTGGGTTGGCTGCTGCCAAGATGGCTTCTCCCCTTTCGCCCAGCCGCCAGTCTGCGGCCGCAGACATGGACCGGACGATGGCTGGATCTCTCAGCCGTTGTTATGCCAGCGCAGCACACTCTGACAGAAGAGACTATATCGCTGTGTTGGCTGGTCTTCTCGACTGGCTCACCCATGAATGCGTTGAGCTGTCAACTGAAAGGTGCTGGAGGGCCAGACGGCGGCAGCAGCAGCCTTTCTGCGAATGACACAGGTGTTAGCCATTGACGATGGGCAGATGATGTGTGTGGCATGGGTGAGTTACAGGCACCACTGTCGGGGTATGTCCTCCTTGAAGCTGTACGGCGGACCAGCGGCCACTGGCGACGGCCAACCGGGCCACGAGCTTCGTTCCCGTTGAGGGGAGGGACTGGTCAGTGTGGTGAGTCCGCCGGCGTCATGCCTACAACCATATTATGCTAAGATAACTTGAGTGTTATTGGCGCTAGCCCTGAGCTGGCGATAAGTAGCAATTCGGCTATTGCTATGTTTGTGTTGCACTAGCTTGCTAATTGCCACCGATCTCTGACTTCTGGCTCCGGAAGAATGTAGTTTGGGAGAGGTGTTGATCATTGTGTGGTATTTTACTGGCGACACCATATCTGCTCAGGATGGCGAGATGGTGATGGCGGATATGTCTGTGTGTAATAATTTTTGGGACTGATGAGCCTACATAGGCCCGATGACATGGCTAGCGCGGAAAACAGTGTTATTACTGCCATTTTGGCTCCAACCCAGCCATCTTGGATGATGACGTCAGAGGTGAGTGTGCACTACCCAGACGCAAGAGGGCGGTCACGATGCTGTTGCAGTGGGCAGCAGAGATGACTTTCTGTATGTGAGTACTTTATCTTTATTGGGGAACGAGAAGGTTTGCTGGATGTGTCTCTGTGCCCAGCGTTCAGACCATTGGTGGAGGCAAGGTTGGAGGCCTTGTCAGTTGAGACAAGAGGGCCGGGGACTTGCCTTGTCTGTGCACACGTCTTGTTTTCTCTGTAGGTGGTGACAGGATGGCACTAGAGCTGCACCCTAACTATCCTTCTGTCTTTGGGTCATCACCGCCTCTTTTCGGTCCAGAGTGGGGCGCCTAGGAGACTATTGTCCTCCGCCCCATGCGTCTCCACGGATTGTGCCCGGGGTGCACCTATGTGGCCCGTACGGCGGGGTTCAGTTGGTCCGACCAGTTGTTTCTCTGCTACAGTGGTCGGGCTCAAGGGACCCAGCTGTCCTCCCAGCGGCTTGCCAATTGGGTGTGTGATACGAGGCGATGGGGCAGCCCCCCCTGGTGCCGAGGCGGAGCCTCAAAGGGATAACCAGTAGCGAAGCCTGTTAGAGGGCCTCGCACGTACTCATAGAACTGGGGTTACACCAGGTAACCTATATTTCTCATAGTACATCTATTACTTTTTACAGGTTCCATGTTGCTCAGACAGCCATAAAAAACTTCTATGCTGACTTTTGCCTGTTTGCTTTTTTTTTATTTTACAATCTTTATCCCTAACAATATTGAAAAGGTGGAAGCAATATTACCTGGACATTTTCCATGCAAAGCGTGGATAGAAAAGGATTGTCTCTTCAAATCAAAGCTTTATAACAAGGGAAGAGGAGAACTAAACAAAGTGAATTGAAGTTTTTATTTTGCAAACTTAAGGTCTCCCAGAGAATTTGTGATTGTTTCAGTGGGATGTGGTAATGCTCCGGAAAAGAAACACAGACATCTCCTGTCTGAGTTGCATTTATTTTCTTATTAATGGCCTCATCCCCTATTTCAAATCTAAACGCTTCTCCAAGAAAGGTCCATTCAAAAAAGTGATTTATGATTTTCTCCACCAGTCACTATGTCAGAAGGTGAAAGTACTGCACAGCTCTGTCTTTCTCATATATACCTTTGTCATAAAGTATATCAATGTGTCTGTTTTAATCATGTGTTTTTAACCCTTGTGTGGTGTTCGGGTCTGTGGGACCCGTTTTCAATGTAAAAAAAAAAAAGAAATTGGCCATGGCTCATTTTCTGTGAAGAACATATAAAAGAACAAATTTTCAATGAATGCACTCTGTACACCCCCCCCCCCCCCTACACATTACATATGTGGTGTTCGGGTCCACTGGACCAGAGGGTAATAAAAGTGTGGAAATTGTAGGTGTTG
>JAVQJL010091234.1:0-24055 GCA_036024295.1 Nannoperca obscura
TACCTCCAAATGTTAAATTTGGTGGAAAAAATAAAAAAAAATTTTTTTATTTCTCACAAGATTTTCATAATTTTTTCAAAAACCCCCCCCCCCCCCCCCCCAATGTTTGGCAAGCTCAACAGCTACTAAATAAACTTTAATGTGAGGTTGCTTGTCAGCTGCTTTTTCCAAGGTCAAGAATGAACTTTCAATCTCAAATTTAAAATACAGAAATCACCTAAATTAGAGTTAAGAAGATTGCATTAGCTACAAGAAAGGAAAGAAAGGAAATAAGGAAAGGAAGAAAGGAGGGTTGGAGGAATAAAGGAAGGAAGGAAGCAAGTAGGGAGGGAGGAAGAAAGGAAGGAAGGAAGGAGGAGGGAAGGAAGCAAAGTAAAATGAGAAGTATGAACAGCTTTACATTTTTAGTTGTTAGCTGTCTAGTTTCCTGCCACTCCGCAGCAGATGTGGCGCAGGCAGCTGTTCCTTTTGTGAAATCTCCCCACGGACTAACTCGTCATGTCTCCTTCTCCTGCAGACATTAATGAGTGTGAGGACATCAGCGACAAGGTGCCCTTGTGTCAGAACGGGAAGTGCACCAACACAGAGGGATCCTACAAGTGCACCTGTTTGCCAGGCTTCGTGGCCTCTGCCAAGCCACACGAGTGCATCCCAGCGATCCCAGTGCCTGGCCTTGGGGAGGCAGGAAACTGAGACAGCGACTGTTGGAGCACTGGCTTTTCCTGCTCCCTCAAAGACCACCTTACACCCCTCTGCCCTTTCCCCCGAGGGCCTGGCACTAAACCTCCAACAGTAACGCAGACACGTCCAAACTCATTTTCCTACATACACCGACACAAACACATACACACAAAAGTACACACACTTCCATTCAGCTTAGAACACATTCAGACCCCCCCGCATACACATTCAAGAGGACCAGGAATTGTGCAGTGAATGTATTACATGGGATTAATATTCACCAGATATCCATTTGCCTTAAAGGGATTTTGAGGACTGATCCTTTTTATTCAGTAACCCCAGGCAATTTGATATGCACATATGTTTTCCAAACATATTTGTCACTTTTTGTTGTTGTTATTTATTTCATTTACCTGACGGGCCTCTAAGAAAGCAACCTATTTCAGAGGGCATACTTGATTCCTCTTGTTTTTATTTGTCTCACCGATTGACCTCAGAGACAGTGTGGGGAGATAAATAATGTCTTTAGTAAAAGAAGGAATGTCACAAGAGATCAGCCACTTATAAATCAGCTTGTGCCTCACCAATATTATCTCACTCAGTCATTGTTATTAGCATTGGCCTTGGACTAAATGGATGCCAGGGCTGACAAACGTCAGAAATTCAAAGAGAGAACTTTTCCCACACCTGCTACAGTATTCTTCGAGATTAACTACGAGCTTATGTTGAAGAATCTCTGGGCCAAGAACTGGGAAGTCAGCAGAGCCAAACCTACACATCAAAAACTTCAGCCTTTACGTGGATGTGAAAAGACTGTAGATGTATATGATGATCTATGTAATGTTTCGAAAAGGTGCAATAGGTATAATCTGCCTTCCACTGTTTGACACCACTTTTACAAGCTTAATACCAGCAATGAAGTAGGAAAACATGGACTCAGATGCTGATCCCCCTGATTTTTTTCCCTTTTTAACAGTATTAACTTGTTTTATGCTTATGTAAAAACCATATGTAACATGACTTATCTCATTTTAATTATAGGTTCTAGCCTAACTTCTAAAAAATACAGAGGAAAGTTAATTGAAATAATCCATAAATAGCACTGCTTAAAGTAAAATATTGGTTTCATGTACCAGTGTCACACAGCCAAAAGAATTTTTCACCAGCAATGCAATTGGATCCCAGATGTCACATCAGACCATTCCCGTGTGTGCATATCTGAATGCATGTAAAGACAAAGGCTTCGTTGGAGAGGTTCGGTATATTTTGTACAGATCTAGTTCTATGTATTATTTTTGTTACATATTCTCTTAATGCATTATAACACAACCAATATTTTGTTTGACCTAAAGCATAAAATGTAAGAAAAATCTGGCATTATAGCTTTTAGATGTATACATGTCTGTAAAAATGTTTTTTAAAGCATATCTTTTTATGTATGAGGAGAGTGGCTGACACTGTACCAGAGGAACTGTGTGTATACCCTGCCCTGTGGAGCAGAAAATGAAATATATTTTTTGGAAGTGGCAGCACTGTTCTAATCACAGACATTTTGTCTTTTCGAGTTCATTACAAAGACAATGCTTTTGAAATGCAAGCACCAATTTCTGTGCTTCACAACTTTATGGCTAAATATTAGTAATAGTGAACATTATTTCTTTTAGTCTCTGTTGGATCGTTATGTCATGAATGTTTAATAGACAGTATCAGCCTACTCGTTTGGTTTCTGAGCTCCCACTTGTACCTTTTAGTCTTTTATATTCAGGTTTAAGAAAAATAATGGCATTGTTTGTCTAATGGACTGAACTTCTCTCAAGAAATCTCAGCAGCACAGAAACATAAAAGTCTAATTCTACCTTTGGAGGATGACTAAAGTTAACAACTTGTTCCGTTTATGACCTATAAACTTACAGTTGTACAAATGTCTCCACTTGATGTCCACTGTACTTTACTGTGCAGTTCAAATCATCGCCTGACCCGGACCGGACATCTAACATTTGGGTCAAAGTTAGAATATTTAAAGCCTTTCAAAACCGCAAATAACTTGAGATAAATGTCTTGTTGTATAGCTGTGGTCTTTGGAAATAACATGCTCATTCATTTTGTTTACCTCTTTGACTGTAATCACTGTCAGTCATCAAAATAAAAACATAGAAAATATCGATGTCTTTGATTAATCACTTGGCACCCAACACACCTTGCATTTATAATGTGTATATTCAAATAGTATTTTGCTGCCATGGACGTTTGTTATTTGTATTAAAGCAAGAGCAGTAAGTCTGTAAGTTGTAGTATGTATTATATTTTGACTATTAATGATAATAAGTAGACATTAGACGTTATGCTTACAGCAGTGTAGTTTTTAAACAGTTTGGTGCAGGTATGTATATTGATCACTGGCACATTATTGTGTATGTGTGATGGAAGTGGTCAGAGGTGTGTGTAGATGTATTCAGATCCTTTACTAAAGTAAAAATAGTAAAACCACAATGTAAAAATACTACATTAAGAATAATGTAAAAATACTCAGTTGTAAAAGTGCAGAATTGTTACCACCAAATGTACTTTAAGCAATTAAAAGTATTTATTATGCAGAAAGGCCCCTTTTCAGACTGTTATATTAGTAAATACTGATGTTATTGGATTATTGCAATATTATTTTGATACATTACCATATAAGCAGCATTTAAATGTAGTGTAGGGTAGTTTTATCTATCACAATGGAATATTTTATCATTTGATCATTTGTTTTGAGTATAAAATCTTAATATTCTGAGTAGCGTTAGCTGCCAAATAAATGTATTACAGGAAAGAGTAGAATATTTTCCTCTGAAATGTAGGGAAGTGAAGTAGAAGCATTATGTAGCAGAAAATTAAGTACTTAAACGGCACCTGAGCAAATACACCCTTTCTTACCGCTGGTAATTGGGTATTGGGTACTTTATAGCTTACAGCGTGTAGACTGTAAATAAGTCAAAACTATGGAACGAAAATGCCCGTTGTATAAACAAAATATATTTACATTAATTAATAACATGTTTTTAAAGAAGAAAGAAAACAATTGATTATACTATATCTCCCTCTAGTGGCCAAGTATAACTACTGTACATCACAGAGGCTTTTCCAGCTTTTCCATAGTTTTCTCCCATGGGTTAACCGGCGTTCGAGTAGACGTTCCAGAGGGATTCTGGGAAATTGTGTTCATCCTGCAATACCGTGCTCACACTCACACTACAGTAGAATACACCTCCCAGAAACCACTTGGTTTAACACGTGTTTCGTTGACTCGAGCTACCTTCTCTCGTGCTCTCGCTGGGCTGCTAATGTAAATTTCGAATAATAAAACGGTAATTTCAGGCGTTACAGACTGTTAGCACTCTATTATCTGTTATTGGAGTCGCCATTTGACCGGTGGATACTTGGCTAGAAAGTAGCAAGCTAGGATACCTTTGTTATTGATGAAAATGTCTCAATAGCTTGGCGATAATGACAACAAATATGTGTGATAATTTGTTGAGTAGGAAAGGTGACATTCGCCTGTTTTGACATACAATATTGAGAACTGTTACCTAATGCTCCAGTATTTACTCTTGTTAGTCCATGCTAAATGTAGTTACTTGACAGCTACACATCATCTAGATATCACTTACTAACTAGGTAGTGTTACCACAATATTACACTTACCTGGCTTGCAAGGGGTCTGACCATTTAATTACAGGTTTTATTTCCTAATGGCAAAAGAAGAATGCATTACACAATGGAACAAAACAAGGGACACTTTATCACTGCGAAACAGGAAAATATGTCCTGCCTCAGAAAAGATTTCCCAAACCCCATCCACTCCTCTGTCAGAGGACGAAAACAGTCAAATTGCTGGACACTTGTCAGAAGATGACACCCAGTCCTTAAATGGGACATCTGCTCAGCTTTTGGCCAATGGACATTTCAGCAGTGAGCCCCCAAGCAGAGTCCTGCTGATGCTGGTAGTGGGGCTGTCTTTCTCTACACGCCTCTACAAGATAACGGAGCCCCCTCATGTGTGGTGAGTAACAGTCCTCTGCATGCCTACATGGAGATTTTGTGCATCCGTGTTGTACTCAGTTATTGTTTTTGTGTTTCAGCTGGGACGAGACACACTTTGGAAAGATGGGAAGCTACTACATCAACAGGACCTTCTTTTTTGATGTCCACCCTCCTCTTGGAAAAGTAAGATGGCAGATTATCCCCATTGTGTAAAGTTTCGAGTGTCTTCAGGTAAACCTGTAGTCTGAGTGTTTTGATCTCCTTCCTTTACTCTGTTGCAGATGCTGATAGGTCTTGCCGGTTACATGACCGGCTATGATGGCACCTTTCCTTTCATAAAGCCAGGAGATAAATATGAACACCACAACTACTGGGGCATGAGAGGGGTATGCTGCTTTTCCACACTAGAAAACCTACTCTTTTGTAATTGATTAACAATCCCAATTTAAATATATACATGTGGTCACAACTTTAAAAGCACAATACATATGCGGACGTGTCTGTCCTGCCTCTTGCCCGACAGTTTTGTGCCGTGTTGGGCTCCTTCCTCCCAGTCTTTGCCTACCTCACAGTGCTGGAGTTGTCCCAGTCTCACACTGCTGCTCTCATCACTGCCACCCTGCTCATATTTGGTGAGTAATCGTATACGTGTTTAAATGGGTTGCACAGCTCAAAAACATGTTAAAGTTTCAATACACCAACTACTCTACCTTCCGATGTTTTTCTTGAAAGGATAAAAGGAACAGCATGTAGCTCTGGATGGAACCTGGAGTCGGGAAACTGCCATATCCAAATTGACATTGGCTATTGTTTTAATTAAATGTTATGTCTCTTGCTGATTCCTAACAGAACATTTGATATTGGCATCGAAAGGTCTAGCAGCATGAATTTATCCCGTTGTTATATGGATTATGAATTTGTGTTTTATTTCTGACAGACACTGGCTGTATCACCATTTCCCAGTACATCCTGCTAGACCCTATACTCATGTTCTTCATCATGGCAGCAGTGCTGAGCATGGTCAAGTTCAACCAGCAGAGATACAGGTAGGACACCACTAGAACTTTTATTTAGGTTTTTCTGTCTTGTCCCAGTGCAATGCAGAGGTGAACTATTAGTTGGTTAATCAATCAGTTGATCAACAGTGCGTTAAGATTTGCTTATATCCTATTTCACGCCATTGTAAATTCATTACTGCAGATTTTTTGTCAGAATGAATAGATTTAAGACCTCACTTTGGACTCTAGTGCCTTGTGATGCACACATGTCTTTATTTAGGAGATTTAATTGACCAAATAATTAACAGATTGCTAGAACAAAAGATAGATTAATCAATGTGATACAATAATTATAGTTACAGTCCTAAAGCAATACCAGTCTACAAGAGCAAATCTTCACTATAATGTTTGGTGGTACATTATAAATACATTATAAATAAAGTTGTACAAAGTTGTGATATGCAATGTAATCATATTTTTAACTTTTTAGGTAGTAAATGCACCTTTGAATGTTCGTTGCTTGCTGTGGTTTTCAGGCCTTTTACTGCCTCCTGGTGGCTGTGGCTGGTACTGACTGGTGTAAACCTTGCTGGGGCATTGGGGGTGAAGTTTGTGGGTCTGTTTGTCATCCTGCTGGTGGGACTGAACACAATCTGGGACCTCTGGGAACTTTTGGGAGACCTGAGCCTCTCACTGGTAAACAGCAGCATATTTTAATGGTGCTGTTAAGTGATTGTGTTGATGAGGAATGCTGGAGATTTGATCTTATTTTCTGGCTCCAGGTGGAATTTGCAAAGCACTTCCTGGCTCGGGTTGTCGGACTCATCCTGCTTCCACTCCTCATCTACGTTACAATATTTGCAATCCACTTCGTTGTGTTGAACAAAAGGTGCATCTGATTTGTTAAATTGCGCGTACAGTGTGATTACTGCTCACCTCACACAATACTGTATGATGACATCTACTACATTGTTTGGGTAATCATGATTGTTTTCTCTCAACAGTGGACCCGGAGATGGTTTCTTCAGTTCAGCCTTTCAGTCCCGTCTAATCGGGAACAATCTTCACAATGCAACCATGCCTGAGTGTGAGTCCCAAATACACGTGTGAATAAAACCACATGACGCTGCAGCTGTGTTAACTTACCTTTTACTGTCTTCACGATGTATGTGGGTTGTACTATTCTTTTTTAAGAATACACTAGCCAATTACACAGTTGTGTAATTGGCTAGTGTATGATGACATTTCAGAAGACCTTTTTCATTAAATGTAATAGTTTTTTGTGTTTTGTAATGATAATGACAATAGCTTGTTGTTCTTGATACAGACCTGGCATATGGCTCCACCATTACAGTAAAAAACCTCCGTATTGCTGGAGGCTATTTGCACTCTCACTGGCACTTATACCCAGAGGGAATGGGAGCGAGGCAGCAGCAGGTTCAAGAGTGAAACATTCTCAAACATAATTAAATATGCTAATATCTTCTCTGCTAATGTTATGTGTTCTAAATAAAGTTTTCTAAAGCAGTTTTCTCTGCTCTTTCCTTACAGGTGACAGCCTATCTCCATAAGGACTACAACAACTTGTGGCTTGTTCACAGACTGAGTGATAATGAATGTGAGAAGATGGGGTTGATTAACTGTTTAGAAACACCAATAGCATTCATTTAGGTCATAAGGAAGTAATGTATGACCCTGTTATTGTTAATCTCTGTTGTTTATCTCTCTTAAGCTCACTCAGGGACACCTGACCTGGTTCGTCATGGTGACATCATTCGACTAGAGCACAAAGAGTAAGTATCATGACTCTGCAGAGCAGTGAATTGAAAAACATTATTAAATCATAAAAATGTTGTTCCGATCCAAATTATGTTTTTGCGATAATGTCATTTTCACGTTTACTTTTACTTTCAGAACAACTCGTAACCTGCACAGTCATCTCCATGAGGCCCCTATGACCAAGAAGCACTTCCAGGTTACAGGCTATGGCATTGTGCGTAGGCCCATAACTTAAAGCTGCACTAAAAAGAACTTCTCACAGCTTTTTGGAGATGCCAAACTGTTAATTGCCTTATTCAGCATTAACAACATATTGGATTCTGACTGCAAGTCATTATGTATTTGTATGTCCCCGAGCTTAAAGCACATCTTGCTTTTAGAATGGCACAGGTGACACCAATGACCTGTGGCAGGTGGAGGTGTGCGGAGGTCGGAAGGGTGACCTGGTGAAGGTGCTGCGTAGCAAAGTCCGCTTTCTGCACCGAACTACCGGTTGTGTTCTTTACTCATCTGGCAAGACTCTTCCAAAGTGGTAAAGCTAGTCTTCTCTTCTCTGACCTAATCTCCTTTTCTGTTCATTCTGTCTATGGACGGTCAGAAAGCACAAATATTGTGTTTCTGTTCAGGGGCTGGGAACAGGTGGAGGTGACCTGTAGTCCCTACTTGAAGGAGACTCCAAGCTCTCAGTGGAACATCGAAGATCATATCAATCCCAGATGTACGTTAAACACAGTCCTTCCTATGTTTTTGTCTATACTTAATGATGTCAAACACTAACCAACACATTACTTGTCCTCTTGTTTGTTCTGGCAGTGCCCAACATTAGCTTGTCTGTGCTGAAGCCCCATTTTCTGGAGATCTTACTGGAGTCACACATTGTTATGATAAGAGTAAGAAACAAATCCATCTGTGCTTAAAGAATGTGTTTTATCACAAATCATTTAATCATCATCAAACAATGTGTTTTAGGGCAACAGTGGCTTGAAACCCAAAGATAATGAGATGAACTCAAAACCCTGGCATTGGCCCATCAACTATCGGGTACATTGAATGATTTACTATATAAAGTACATTTCTGTAAAGTTCTAATGAAATGCATATCTACTTTGAACTACACATGCTCTTGGTTTATTTCTGTAAAGGGACTGAGGTTTTCTGGAGTGAATGACACAGAGTATCGTGTTTACCTGCTGGGGAACCCTGTAAGTCTGTCTTGAGCTCGCTTCCTTTTGTTGTTGTCGCTCTTGTCCGACCAACGCACGTTAATGCCCTTGTGATGAAATACTCTTTTTCAGGTGGTCTGGTGGACGAACCTGGCCAGTTTGGGATTGTATCTTATCATGGTGGCAGTGGCATCCATAGCCCTCCAAAGAGGTATCTCATTGGACCAAAAGAGAATAGGTATGATATACAATTTGTTTGGGTTTTTTTTGCTCACACTAAAAAGAACATTAAAACATTCAATAAATGTTTTATGCTCCACTCTTTTAGACCATTCTTTTGTGCTTATGAGAGAAGGAGGACTGCTACTCCTCGGATGGCTGCTGCACTATGCACCTTTTTATACTATGGGCCGTATCCTCTACTACCACCACTACTTCCCTGCAATGCTCTTCAGCAGCATGCTAACAGGTACCTAATCCCACTGCATTTGGGGCTACTCACATTCAGTAGCAAAGATTTTACATGACGTGAAAGGCAATTAAAATACTTCTCATAACTAAGTCAAACATGAATACATAGACACGATACACATATTTTGCAACATTGGAAGGGTTTTAAGTTTTCTTTGGTATCAAAGTAATCCAGCGATAGTCGTCTGTACATCCATGGGTACACTGCAAACTGGAACTGCTAATAGCTAATTCGGCCTACTTTTAGTGGTGCTAATTTGTCAAAATGTAATAAAACGAGGCTCAGGTTGTTACCCAAAGACTCAATGGAACATTATGCTGTTTACATCCCCCAAAGAATTAGGGAAACTGTAGTTCCAAATCATGAAAGCACGATTATCCCCAAAGCGAAGTAAGTAATAACAGGAGCAGCAAAATTCATTAATACTAACTTTTTTCATGTCGCACAATATAAATATATATTTATAATAGACTAGGCGGGGTTGTTAGCAGGAGCACAGTTATCTCACTCAGTTTTGTCTGATGTGTCAGTGTCAGACCTTTGGTTCAAGCTTTCTGTTTGTTTTTCACAGGAATTACATTAGACATTCTGTTGAAAAGCACTGACCTTCTCCTCCGACCACCTTATTCTGATTGGCTGCAGAGAGTCGGGCAGATGGTACTTCTGTTTACCGTTCTTTACAGGTGAGATGACTAGCAGAGTAATTACTGTGAAGGACAACAACAACAGTCGAAACACATCTTTGTTAAAAGTTGCTGAGGGACTCATACCAAGGCCTTACTGTTGTGGTTTTAGATTTCCTCAAAACACATGTTAAAATGTCAAAGTGCTTCTGTTACTGTGAATAAACCACTGTAATTCTCTGTCTGTCAGTTTCTACCTGTTCCATCCACTCTCCTACGGCATGACGGGTCCTCTTGCACACGAGCCGGGCAGCGCCATGGCTGACCGGAAGTGGATGGACTCCTGGGAGTTCTAGTCAGCTTTGCGCAAAGAAGATACTAACGATGTAATGTTTAACAATGGTTCTGATGGTTCAGTGATCATTTTCATAGGGTACAGCCTGTACACACTACTATAGAATCTCTACCTGTCCAGGTATGTATGTGTCTCAACATTTCCAAGTATTGTAATCTATAATGTAAAAAGGGTGCTTTGTAAGACAGACCTGAATCAGTGCAATATGAAAGCCAGAGTGTATTTGACACTAATCATCACTAAGCTGCCTTAACTCACCACATCTTACATCCTGGACTTATATGTATATGTCTATACTGTATGTCACAAGAATAAGCTAAAGTGCCTGAGAGGAACTAGTAAAAGTTAATCTGCATCTCCAGATGCAAATGCTGCATCTCCCGGTTTGTTACATAGTTATCAGAGACTGTATTTTTTTTTTTTTTTTGCAATTGTCTTGATCTTAGTGCCCGGTATTTTTGTATTAGTGCTGTCCAGTACTGGCTTCTGCTTTTGCATTGTAAGGCTACTACTGACTCAGTGTCACATGTAGATCTCAGTATGATCAATAAACAATGATATTCTTGTATTTTGTGCATACTTTTCTTCATATCAATGTTAATAATAATAATAATTTTTGTCAACAAAATGTAAGTTTGCCATGGACCACACTTTAAACTTAAACAGAAACTGCTTCAAGAAACCTTTAAATTGTTTCTGTGCACTTGCATGAGGTAAGTCTTAGGATCATTATTTAACCAAGAGAACCTCATTGAGATTAAACATCACTTTTTCAAGATAAGCAGAAATAACAGGTACAGACAAACAGCATATGACAAGTACAGTATCAACATATGACAAAATCAGAAAAAAATGGAAATGTGATAAATTCATGAAAATAAAATGTAACCATACAAAAGGTTTCAATGGTACCTTCAAACATCCCAAGGCCTGTCTAATAAAACAAAAAGACAGATTGTGATGGATCTGCTCATTATCTGTGATCCTTGATTTATTTGGAGCCTTTCTGTTACTTTATGTGTGGTATTGCAGATGAAATGAATACATTGAAATTTAATAACTTTAAATGGGAATTTAGATTTTTCTGTGTCAGTTTTTTACATCTGGAATGGTAGGGGAAAGGGCTTTAAACACACTGCTTTGAGTCACATAGAATAAAACAACCAGAAAGTGTATTGGTTACATTCTGATTCCATCTGAGACTAGTACATTATTTATAAATAGGGAATTTGTGTATTCCACATAGAATATAACATGTTATTCAATAGCTAAAAACACGAAAATGAGATGAATAAATTATTTGATACGCAGTTGTATTAACATATGCATGCAGCCAAATGAGGCGGTTACGCTGTGAATGTTAATGCACATAATGTATTTTATACCTCTGGCTTCACCTTGATGCTGCCTTGTATACGCTTGACAATAAATCAGCGGGCCGCCTGGTGGCGTGTTGGCTAAGTAGACCGCTACGCGTCAACTCCGAGGACGGCAGCTGCCATTGGTTGTCGTTTGTCACGTGTTTATTCTGAAGATGGCGTCTCCAAATGGAGGTAAATTCTAATTCCTTACCCTGCTATGCTGTGTGTAAATTGTAAATTTTACATATTAAAGAACGTTAAATCGTTAGCGACACCTATGCTGTCTTATACGAACACCCCGAGACGACAGAACACACATGTTAGCATTGTATTTTTACTGTTTGGAGATGTTTTTTTCCGTTGGCTAAAGCCTTCAGTAGCCCCAGTGATGTGTCCGTCCAGTGTACAGGGAAACACAGTAAGCTTGAACCCATCCAACAGTTGAACCCACAGAGCTGGGACTGGGGGAGCTGCTAGCTATAAACATAGCTGTCTTCGGAAGCTTGCTGCTGTCCTATATACAGGCTAAATCCCCTCCATTCATATTTTTGGTAACAGTTACAGTGTTTTGTTTCACAACATCGTGATAAGTTATGGATTTTACCAACGGCAGTATTTGGATTTTCTCACTATGTGCCACAACCATGGTGACCCACCGATTTATAAATTATGTATATTATATAGTTATATATAAAGACATATTGTATCATTTACAATTCATAAACTATGTATGTGAACATATCACTGTATTTAGTTGTTTTGGCTACCATGATGATGGCCACTTTCATACATATTTCATATATGTTTTGTTTATAACTGTGTGCATGTTTACGTGCTACCATATACTGTGGCTAAGTTTTGAATATATAATATATTGTACACGACATAACTTAAGGTAATGTAAAACATTTATTGAGATTTGATTTGCAATATTAAGTCAAATGCCAGCTGTAGCCTATTGGTTTAATCCTTGTGCATTTTCATCTTAATTCCTCGGCTTTTGTTGTTTAAATGCAGCAAGAAATATACACACTCACTTTGGCAAAAACCCCGACAACTGTTCATCTCTGCTCGCGCTTTTAATCTTTCTGGATCTCTGCCAATACATTATTTATAAAGTCACTTTTTGTGTCGTTATAGGTGACGATTTTGAGTCCTCTTTGCTGAGTTTTGAGAAGTTGGACAGAGCGTCACCAGACCTGTGGCCAGAGCAGTGTAAGTTATACATTCCCCTTGCTCTTGTGTGAGAGATCACTATGAAATGTGTTTTATGTTGTTGTAATCTTAATTATCCTGTAATCTGTCATACAGTGCCCGGAGTTGCAGAATTCGCTGCGTCTTGTCAAAATGTAAGTTAGATTCACTGTTGCTCACTTTGATTTACAGACTAGACAATTAAATAGGCTTGACGAAATTGAATATATAAGCCTGATCTATGAATCTTTCATGAGTTGTCTGCTTTGTTGTGTCTTCCATCACAGCCCATCACTAATTCGCCCCCCAAGTGGATGGCTGAACTAGAGAGTGAGGACATTGAAATGTTGAAAGGTGAGTGTTATTTTGCAACATTTTCTGTGTACCCGCAGCAGTTTGGTGTTTAGCGGGAAGACTGTGGACAGATATAGTCTTAGCATATAATCCTGTCAAATGGGATAACGTTTTGCTGAAACTAGTTACATGTAGCTAAGAGCTTTCATTATGGGTGCTGTTATCCTTCTGTAGAGCTGGGTAGTCTGACCACAGCCAACCTGATGGAGAAGGTCAAAGGACTTCAGAATCTCGCTTACCAGCTGGGCTTAGAGGAGTGTAAGTACATGAACAACACAAACCACACAATGTACAGTACACAGACAGCATGTGTAAAAGGCCTAGCTGTGTCTGTGTGGAGTTTGCATGTTCTCCCCATGTTTTTGTGGGTTTCCTCTGGGTACTCAGGACATCAAAACATGTACAGTTTGTTAGGTTAATTCTCCTGCTTAGAACTGGAGTTGGTTCCCAGTCGCTGCACAGTGGCTGCCCACTTTTCCTAACACGGGTTAAATGCAAAGAATGAATTTCCCTACAAGGATCAATAAAGGGTAACGTTACTTAACACGTATGCAAATGCATAGATAGCTGCTGCAAAACACATGATTTGAGATCAATCACAAGCTGCCTAGTTAGTCACGTTACCACTAGATGGTGCTCATAGCCTTTCCGTGTCGAGCCAATGGATTTAACAGCGGCCTTGAGTGCTTTCACATTCAACACCCAAACAGGCTGACTGCACATAGGCTTGTATGTTTTTACCCAAAGACAGAATGGGTAATGTAGAAATTGGAACTTTGCCATTTAGGATGAACTCTCCATTCCTGTAAAACAGCAGAAATAACAAGAGCCCATACTACAAGCGCTAAAGCATTTGATGGATGCAGAAATTTAGTTTTTAATCCATTTCCCACTGCCACCATTGTCATAATCCTTATGGAGTGTGGATTAGAGAGATGTAGCTAAGTGCTCATATTTTCCAAAGAGAAAAATGGCTATTTATTTTTCAAGTGAAGAATAGTGGCATTGCCCCCCTTTTACTGAGATGGAATATATAAATACATATCCGTGGACTAAGTCAGTTAAATTGACCATGCGCCTGTACATGGGTGCAAAATGATCTGATGTAGACAGCGAGATGAAAGAGCAGTTGAAATGTTGCACATCTGCTTGTAAGAGCACACTGCTTTGTAAAACTCCGTAAAGTTGGCCTGTACTTACAAATCAAATTATGTCCAAGCCATTTGAGAGACGCTTGTGTGAAACTTTTTAATCATCTAAAAGGAGTTGACTTCAGAGTGATTCAGAAATGTTCAAGATTTGCCGCAATGGTATAATGCGCAGATAACCAAACTGACAGGAATCACAAAAGCCTAGATAAGAGTAACAGGCTATAGATTGTGGAGCATGTATTGTATTTGCATAGACTACAAATGTCTAATCTCTGTGACTTCTCTAAATCTGGAGAAGCATGAAATCTGGCTGGCATAAAGCTGTTAGCTGTCACAGGTGCAGGCCTGCAGGCTTTGCAATCATGTCATGTACCTCAGGATGACGGGACACAATGATGGTTATTATTGGTGTCGGAACAGCCCTTTAATGGGTGCCTGTTTAATGCTCTCTGGTTTAATTTTCTCCTTTTCCTGGCTGTCAGGGGAGGTCTTGTAAATCTCAGCTACTTTTTCATCATGTTTGTGCACTCTTCAGTACCCGTAAACGAGACTCCGCAGAGGCACGGCGGAGCGAGGGCAGGGGACAGGATTTACTGCCCCTCCCCCTTCAACATGTGGACCATTAAAGAGGAAGCTGGTTAATGGGAAGAGCACAATCAAGCAGTGAAAACTCGCCCCCACCCTACTGCAGTGAGAGAGGGCACCTGGACCAAACATTATTACAAGAACACCTTCCACTCTGCCTAGAATACACCTGAACAGCAGTGGAGTTGGCTGCTGCTTTTTCTTGCAAGTTGTGCACTGTCCACACACTGCTGTATACTCGTGTTTGTACATATGTATTAACATGGATGTGAAAGGGGGATGTAACACACCCTTAATCCCCCACCCCTTGCCCTCCTCCCACCAGCACCCCCAATAATGGCTGTGTGACGCTGGCCCGGGCTAGTCCCAGAGGGCGCTTGACGCGTGCCTCTTCCTCAGGCCCCAGCTGTTACTCTACTCCATGATGAATGCCCCTGTCGTGGGCCGCTGAGCGCAGGCATCAAGCCCCGAGCCTCTGGGGAAAGCTGAGGACTCTGATAAGTGCTGTTATTGAAGGTAATTGAAAGCTGAGGGTTCCTTTGGGATGCAGTGGAGGGCCTGGGATACTGAGCGCCAAACTGCTGGTGATGTTTCTCTGTCACACTTGTGAGCTCAAGGCTACTGAATACCATTTAACAGGTTTTCCACCTATGACGTGCTGTTAATTAGGAAATTCTACTAGTGCTCGTTACTTTAGATTTTTCTCTGACAGAAAACAAAATGACACCAATAACAGAAAATGACCAAAAATGTGGCCGACACGCAAACTACAGGGCTTGTAGGGCAGGCAGAGTAACATTATTGAGTAAATACCTTCATTCTAATAATGTGATTATATATCTGGGTGGGGCTATTAGGAGATATTGTGTCATCTCCCGGAGTTTTACTTGTCAGTACTCACTGTAGTGTCTGTGATACTCCTAGTTGCCTTTTTGAAATCCAAGGTTTTGGAGCAAATTGTAGAAAAATGTTTAAGTGAACTGTTTCTTTGACAGACTCACAATAGGGGTTGAATAAAACCTAAGAATGTGCTAAAATGAAATCAAACACATAGTGAAACAGTAATAAGGCTCCTTAAGTCAGGCGTAAAGAGGATAGACAACAGCAGTAAGAATTTCAATTTATTGTAGTGTGTGTAGCTTCACAAGCTGATTACCGTGAGAATGCTGCCACTCGAGTTTGCCACATTGACTGGTAATGAAATCTTGTCTGAGCCATGGACTAACATATGAAAAAAAAAGTGTCATTTAACTTTAACTGAGACTAGAAAAAGGCAACATGCATGTGATATCACATTGATCAAAAACTTGAATGTGGGTAAATGCAGCACCATTCAGGTTAATCTGTCTGTAGAAGCACCTGTTGTCTCTCGTGTAGCACCCCGGAGCACCTGTCCTCCGCCATGATGCCACCCGGCACAGAACCATCCTGACCCCTGTTGCGTGTGCCTGTGTGAAGGTGAGACTGAAGGTCGCCCTGCCTTGACAGCTCCTAATGGGCCCCGCATTCACCACCACCTCCTCTTCCCCACCCTTAGGATCAATCTCCAGCCTATTAGAAGCATGCCGCTGCTGAATATGATTGCATTCACTGGGCCCCACTGGTGCTAATGTGCCTCCATCAATCCATCAGGCCGACTGACCGCGGGGTGGGCGGTTATGAAGTGCCTGAGCTGACAGCCGCTGAATGAGGAACAGGGGATGCCTCCCCACCGCCACCACCCTTCCTCCTCCTCACGTCTACTACTCCTCTTTGCTCGTCTTTCCGCCTCTCCCCTGTGTCTCCGTGGGCTCATTTTTGCGATGAATGGCAGTGTTGGGGTGCATCTCTTTGAAGGTGACACCTTCGCTGTAAAGAAAGTGAAACAAGGATGGTTCAACTTATTCTTCAGTTACGAGGCCTTGTGTGACTAGTTCTCTCAAACTGGTTCCCATAGAAAGATCTTTTTTTATTATTATTGGACGTGCTATTTCATAATGGTGCTGCTTATGTATTGACGATCCATTGTTGGGGAAAATCTTCAGCAGCTCCACACCCATTTTAGCAACAGTGTCTCCTTCCTCGGTGTAGCAGGTTGCAGCTATATCTGATAGAGCCTGTCCATATCTTAAGCAGGATCAGTGTCAGAGCTGTGTGAAAGCAAAGGCAGACAGAGCTTACACATACACACACACACACACACACACACACACACACCGCAACTCAGTTCTGCCTGCCTGCCGCCTCCCTGAGCAGATCTGAAATGACACCTCATTTCCATAAAGGCATTAGGAATTCATTGGATTTTCTTTCCCGGCTAATCATAGAGCGGGTGTAAAACCTTTTAGGCTTTTTAATGAATGATTTTTGACTGATTGCCTATTAATAAGGACACCTCTTGAACAGGCACAGGCTGGGGCATGGGCTGGGAGGTGCAGATGTGTTTGTTTTGGTGTGTGAATGTGTGTGTCAGCCAGGCGAAAATGCATCGCAGAAGGGGGGGGAGGGAGAGGAGGGGTGTTCCTCCTCGATTGGGACATAAAGAGGAACCAGTGGCTCCCCTGGGAAATCACAGCTCGTGTCTGCATCTTAAATATCCCTGTGAAGTATCAATAAGTGGGTAATTGAATTTTGAACACAAACATGAGCGTCATGTGTATGTGTTGCAGGACGAGGGTGAAGGGGGGTGTAGGCTGAACGTGTGTGCCTCCCAAGTGTTTCTTTGCTTGTGTGTTTGTGTGTTTCATCTCCTCTGTGTCTCCCTCATCCCCGGAGAGGAAGGCGGTGAAAGAGGATGTTAAATCCATTAAATAAAGCTTACAGGCCGTAATAGCTGAGCAGCACTCGGAGATGGGCCGTGGGGTCAGATAAGTCCCCTTTACTCTTAATGAAAGTGAATTGGTGCAGTCAGGGCCGGGGTCCCGGACTCCAGTTAACCCAGGTGGTCATCTGTCTTTGGAGCCAACAGAGGTCCAGCAGCGGCTCACCGGGTGCCATCGAGAGAGGCCGGGTGGGGGGGGATGATTACTCTCATTTTATACACAGGGGAGTCGTGGCGGGGGCTGGGAGTGAGCTGTGACAATGACACCCAGATCACTCACCGTAAACGAGGGGAAAGTAAGATGTTACACCACCGCGTCTCCTCTGCATTTACATCCGAGCCACCTGGGATTTTCCAAATGAAAATGATTTGCCGGTGCAGAACAGAAAATTGCAGAAATGTTTGGGCTGCACAACAGAATTACCTACTTTGTAGTTTTGGTCCTTGCTGTTTCATTTTGGGGAAAGGGCAGAATTTTAAATAGCCTCACGGCATATTTACCTGTTTGCAGATATAGGTTAATCTCCATTGTTGCAATACCTAAACAGCAGTAATCTGGCCCAGATCTACAGCTGTTACTGGGCTGGTGTGGGAGCTGGGGGGGGGGGGGGTTCAGAAGCCAGGAGACTGTTATCTGCTCCATACTGGCCTCTCTGCCAACATGTCCTCATTCTGAGCTTTATGTGTTTACATAGTGGGCATATGTATGGATGAAAAGGATTACAAATTGCTTCGATAAAATTGGATTGCAGTCAAGCAATGTAAAATATCTAATATGGGTGAAATTATAATATACAGGCCGGTGTGGACGTGTTTACCAAACTGCTGGTCGACTGTGATGGAATCTCAGACCAGTTAGGGCTAAATGATAATTAGATAGCAACAAATCAACAGGGCAAGGAGATGGCCCACAGAATCCATAAGGTGTCATTTAGTATGGATGGCAGTCGTAACAAGATGCTGATTAACTTAGTGCAAAATTAGTAATTGACCTTTCTAATCAACTAAACAAATCTCTAAGTCCCCCTAATCAGTATTGATCTGCCCTCTTGTATGACAAAGCGTGTGCGTGCGTGTGTGTTTGTGTGTCTAGGTGGGAGTGCAAGTGTGTGGGCGTGTGCTTTTGAGGCTTTCTAACCTCATCTATTTACGTACTTCTTACAAATTTGACTATCCCCTGTGGCAAAAAGAACTTGTCTATAAATCTTTTGTTAAATAAAATACCTTGTAGAAAGTTTTTAATTTCCAGTAGAGTTCCATTTGGACATTTTTAGCGCAGGCTGTTTTCACGGAAGACATTTTTACATTCCGCGGGTGTAAATAATGAAACGAATGAAAGCTGAACTCCATTTAGCTGTTTCGGTTTCAGGGTCCTGGCATTGCATGAAATACCAAATGAGAATGAATGTGTGTTTCCATCCACTCCCATTCTGCAAATATTTGGAGGGACAATCGAGATAAACAGTCAGGTGCGATTACACCATTGAAGGAGAGGCCGCAATGAAATTACATCATCAAAGGACAAACCTCAAACAAACTAAAACGCTGAAATAAAATATGAAGTCTCCTCACACACACAGATCACATGTTTAAACTTGCCAACATTTTGGTATTTTCAGTGTTTTGTGCAGTTTCTATTTCACTTGCATTGTCGCATTTTGCTTTTATCAATTCAGAAACCTTTTTTAAAAAGAATTTCCAGCTATTTGCTGTGCAAATTGAAAATGCAGATGGAAACGCACTTGTGGTTTACGGGGACACTTAGAATAGAATGGAGTCGTGGTTATTATATATATTCCTATTGTAGCTTTTTCAGTGGTCCCACTATGTGTGCGTTTAGTTAGATGTCATCTAGCGTTGGATTCTTCCCAACCTTTCATACGCTGTAATAACTTGCAGGGCCCACACTTACCTTGCCAATCACAACACTTTTTTATAAGAAGAGAGCCACACATCATAAATTGAGCAGTAATTTATGTTTAATGGGGTCTTTAATGTGATGATATCAATGATATTTCTATCTGAGTCGGGGGAGGCTGAACTGAACTGTAATTAATGAGACGCTCAGTGGGGCGAGGGGTCTCAGGAGGAGTGGCATAGCCATCCTTGATCTGTTTTACAGTTTGGGCTCATCAAGAGATGGAGAAAGCGATAACAAGAGAGAGAGAGAGAAGCATGGCATCTTAAAAATCCAAAATATTAACGGCTACCTTTTACCGTTCCCTGTGTAACTGCTCCTAATAAGAAAGTGGCATCAAAGCACTTGCGGCTTTAAGGTCATCCCGATGTAATTGCTTTCCCTCGCCTAATTTTGATGGCTTCGTTTCAATCAAAGCCTATGCATGTCCAGGGGTCCCCTGATGACTTTGTTTAGGGTGATTTGAAGAGACAGCAAAGTGCAAAAGGAATCCATCCCATTCCAATTAGCATCATCTTTAACCTAATGAGGGACACCTCAAGGTGACGTGGCACCCACGCCCAGATGCACCATTATCATTCCACACTGGGCAACTCATCTAAATTACTAACTGGCCCGGCTTTTTCATTAGCCGCCGTGTGCAGAGGAGGCGGGGCCCCTTCACACCGGCACACAGGCAGACGGCAGCCAATCGAGACCCTGATCACATTCTTCTTGACTTTCTGCTGCATGCATGTTTGAAATGAGCCCCCTCTCTGCTGCTCTGTATACTTGTGTTTGTGTGATGTACAAGATTAGTAAGAAACTGAATAGAGTCGCTGAGGTGATCAAGAAAACTGCAGAGAGCAAGAGCTTGATCCCCTTATTATTTTTAACAAAGAGTAATTACAGTACCTGGATGGTGCCTCTCCGGGGTTTAGGATGGCGCTAGAGCAAAGTCCATAGGGTCTCCATAGAGACACAGGGCTGGTCTTTGACAGAAAAGCCTCAGCGTTGATTACTCTCCCAGTGGAGACCAGATTGACAAAGGGCCTTCAGCAGGGGCAGTTCTGTTGTAGGACTGTCTATGGCACAGAGTGGATGCCACCCAGACACCTTGGTGTGTAGTGCCTTTTAACAATTTTAACAATGCCTTCTACTAGCATCACAGATGTCACTGGAACTCAACAGGGTTTTGGGAAGAATTTGCAGAGCTGGGAAATTTCTGCACACAATACCATAACGCCAATATTGTAACTGTAATGTTGGTATAATTATTAATACTTTCATTTATAGGGGTTAGTGAGACAGTCTCGGGGGGGATGAAATTGAACTTTATAGCAATTTATTGTGTCATGTAGGTGCAGTCCACGATATCGCCAACCTCAAGATTCGGCTTCAGGAGGCAAAGTACTCGACAAAAGAAAGAAACGAAACCGCTTTGAAGACTGTTGTATCCAGAGTACCTAAAGTAGTGATTCCTTATCTTTTAGACTCGTTTCCTTTTTAAAACATCGCAAAAATGTCTACTTATGACCTCTTCTCATATATTTGAGTGCAGTACTGTATGGGACATGGGCCAAACTGAATATTCAAAGTACACATGAAATAAATCTTTCTCAAAGCTAGTTTCTTTCATTTAGGTAGTTATTTGATGCTATTTAAAGCAGCTGTGACGACATGATTGACAACTATGACTTAATCATGATTGAGTTGGGCGGGACCTCGTTGGTCACTACCGCGCAGACTCTGGCGTCACAGGCACAAAATGGCGTCTGTATCCGGGATGTTTTGGCTTCATTTTTGTACAGTGAGAGGAAGTAGAGACGCGCTGTCCATCTTTTATATACAGTCTATGGTATTAACCCATTAGTGATTTTCCCTTCTCATTTTGTTTGATTTGAACTTTTGTAATGGATAAAATTATCCACAATAGCAGTGATTATAGAAAAAAATTTAAAACAAACAGAATTTTGAAGCAGAATATTTTGCATAACCATGAAACATGGTTGGAAACCACTGACCCTAAAGGGTTTATTATTGTTGGGTTTATGATATTTGCTGCTTTGATGAATATTGCTATTTTGCCTTAAAAGTGCTTCCCCTCTTCTTATTTTGCTAGTCATTTGTCACTTTTTTTAGCCCATATTCCATAATCACAAGTTGAGTTTAATAGCAACATTATGCTTCTATTCTCTCTCATCTTGGTGAATTGCACACACACTTTCACTCATGCCTAGCTCTGAGTACCTGCACCTCACTACATTGAGACAGCAATCAAGCAAAAACCCTGGTACCTCTATTTAATGTTGTTTTCCATGTCCTGAATGAACAGATGTTTGTATAAATTACCTCCCAGTGTGACATTGCAGATATTAAATACATGCTTTGCATTACTAAACAACCGTTCTGATGTGGTTAGAGCTACAGGCAAATGTTGTGCAAGACTGGGAGATTGGTTCTGATTTTACCAACTTATCAAAGATTTGTTGGAAGGGTGTAAAGCAAATCTCTTACAAGCATAATAACGGGGGGGGGAAATTGGTCTCTGTAAAATGGTGTATGTATGTGATGTTGTGTCATCTTGTTTTCCAGCCAGGGAAATGACCAGGGGGAAGTTCCTGAACATCTTGGAGAGGCCAAAGAAGTGACGTGGGTGTTTGTCTTTTTGCAAGCAACAGCACATTTGGGACTGCAAGGTGTGAATCCGATCTATGTGTTTACCAATATGCCCTGAACATGTTCAGACCTTCACGACAAAGTTCAAAGACTTTGCACTCAAACCATAAATAGGAGCAAAAGTGCTGACTCCCACAGCTGAGGTCCTCCTCACCTGTTGTCCTCCTAGATAGACGCCTTTATTACTTCCTTTACTGAATTTCTGTATCATAGGTCTGCTTTGATTAAATGTTCCCTATTTATTTTTATTTCTATTTTAAACATGATTTACTTTTTTTTCCTGCAATTTGTGGAGTTGGATAATAAAGTTTTAAAACGAAAAGACCATTGCCTTATTTAAACACATACATGAGTACATGTTTTTCCATTTAATGAGCATTGGAAGCAGGGTCCCCCACACAAAACATTGCGTAAAAATAATATTGCTCATTGTCGTCGCCGTTAACGAGAGTTGACATGATTACTAGGACCATTTCTTTTCTAATTAGCACACTTCGGCCATGTCGGAGCTAGCGGCCAGGCAGAAAGAGAATCAGACAGGCATGCCGGAATGGGAAACAAAAAGAAGTCCATCCGCCATAATTAGGTAAGACAATGCCTCGGTCTGTTCTCGGCGGGAGATGTCGCTGGGACTCTGGCCGCTCACTCTCAACAAGTTACACTTCTCCCCAGGCCGCTAATAAGCCCCTAATCGTCTTTCCGATTCACACGGACAGAGGCCGCCATTGCCTCCGCGGCTTCACCCCCTGCCTCTCACGCGGACCCTGGTTCACCCCTTTCGAAAAAATATGGATTATTTACAGGCTGTTCTGACCGTTTCAGAAAGAGTGACTTCCCTGGAGGGCTATGGGACAGAGGATGTTGTGGATCCTTGAACGCAGCGTGGCATCAGGAGGATGGGGGCCAGAAAGCACATTTGTACTTAGTTTTGTATTTGCATATATTTATGTAAAAGCCCAACAGGTAATCTAAATTCCAACAAAAGCCAAATAAACCATTAGAAAAACTAAATCTAATGTTTGTTTTTTTACAACTTTGGGGTGGAGAAGTATTTAGATCCCTGTGTAAGTAGATGTAGAATTGCAACACCGTAAAAAAAAACTGTTAAAAGTAAAATTCCTGCATTGAAAATGTTTCTCAAGTAAAATGATTAAAAGCAAAATCTGTCAAGTATTCGTTCTGCAGCAACATGACCCTTATTTCTTGTAGCATTATATATTGTTTGATTATTTCTAATGTAAGGTGCATTTTACTGTTGGAGGTAGAGATCATTAACTAACTTAATGGGTATCTACCTCAAACATGTCCTTAATGTAGCTCAGTTACGTTCCACCACTGCAACGTATAAAGCCCGTAGGCCTGTTGAGGGAAAATCTGAAGAACTCTTAATATATCCCCGCTATCTGCCAGTAAATCCGTTTAAAACGTGCCCGTCCTCCGTTGCATCCTGGAGGTGACCCTGCTGCCGTTGGCACTGGTTGCGTGGACACTTGTTGATGCTGCCTGGTGAACGTTTAGTCTGCTGAACGTTGACGTGAGAAGCGACCTGACATCCTCAATATGTTGCACGCAACGGTGGCTGCCCGTCACCCGCAGCCGAACAGCCCCTTCAAGGAGCGGGTCAGCCCCGCAGAGCCGCTCATCCGTATGGGTGGGGTGGAGTAGGGTACGGGAGGGGGAGGCTCCTCCATCCATCCATCCATCCATCCATCCTTGACCTCGCATAGCCTCTGTGCCCCGACAAACGTCAATCCGATGTGACCTGAGTCTTTAAATTAGCTGTCAATTAGTGCAAATTAATCAACTCCTCGCCTAATTAAGCAATACCGACGGGCAGCTACCAAACATGCCATTGTGGAGAAGCCATGAGAAAGCTGCGGGGCTTGCAAACTCTGTACTGGGGAGGGAAGGAGGGAGGGAGGGAGGGAGGGAGGGGGCAT
>JAVQJL010091247.1:0-25144 GCA_036024295.1 Nannoperca obscura
GTACACACACACACACACACACACACACACACACACACACACACACACACACACACACACACACATATATATAAACACACCAAACAAATTTCTCCCAGCTTAAGACAGACTGCTACATCCGATGGTCTTTTCCCTTCCATGGATTATGTCTGGAGATTTACATCCCTCCAACCCCCTCGCTTCTCCTCTGTGCCCCATGAATGATTCCCTACGAGCTATTGAGCCATTAGCCGTGGTATGGCCTTCTGTATTTATGTGTCTGAATCTGTATGTGCCTATAAATGTGTGTGCACATCTATACGCGAGTGAAGGGTGTGAGAGCTGTTAGCTAGAGACCTGCGCAGGCGGATATATGGCACAGGCCAGTGGTTTTACAGCTGTGCTTTACTTCCATTAGGTTAGGCACTGTCAGACAGCACCAGGTGCTGCAGGCATACATGTATATACACACATTCACACACCCAGCCTAATGGGCCTTGTGTGAATGAGATGGGCATTAGTGTAGCCGTCTGGAAATGGGGTATATATATAATCCTCAACTATGCCACTGCTTTTGACTGAAATTGATGATGCACAATAATGCACATGCACAAATTCATGCTACACAAACACCCACAAACCAATACAGTACTGAACAGTGTTTCACTGTTTAAAACACACACACACACACACACACACACACACACACAAATGTGCACTGATACACTTATATTCGATAGCAGAAACTCCTTGTGAATTGCCTTAATTCCCTCCCAACCACTTATGAGTAAATATTTCATACAGTGGGTTCAGCTTGAGGACATCAACTTCACACCAGAGATTAAATGTACAACCTCCAACCCACCTCCTTATACACCACTTCACATCCACCCACCTACAAACATTCATGCCTACACCCATAAATGTACTGCAACCAAACAAATCCAACACAGCCCGTAACTTCGCCTGAATGCTGTGTGACACACTTTCTCTGTCCCTTGTTATTAGGAAAAAGAGGACATTTTCTGCAGGAGATGTACATGTTTTCTAGTGTGTGATTGAAAGTGAGGCAGGAGGGGCATGTATTTTGTGAGTCCCTCTGCTCTGGGAATTAGTAAAAGTTTCTATCTGTGTCATTCTCCACAGTTTAATGCCCACTGGCTTTCTCACTAAATCCACATACACACCGACTCTTACATTTAATGGTGTTACCAGGATGTTAAATGTGCCTCTATTCAAACTGAATAGTAGCATTTAGATCCACGAGAAGGGAATAGAGAGAAGAGGTCAAGAGCAATAAAAAGGGAGAGAAAAAGAAACCCAATGTGACATGATTGGGTAGAACTAGCCGAATAGATGAGCTTATTTTCTTCTTGTTTGACACTTTAAGTCTTGTCTGCTTTAAATGTTGTGCTGTTTTGCCTCAGGCTAAAAGCTGCACAAGCGAAGGAGGGTGACACACTAAAGAGACTTTGTCGAGGAAATAGGGAAACTTTATGCATATTCTGACAATGAATCTAAACCAGCCGAGGCACACGTTTGCTTCTGTATATGTGCTTTATGTTTAACAATTCAATAAAAAAGTAGATGTGTAGTCACAGAACAAATGTGACACTAGATGCTCTGTCGTTATTGTTGTAGTTTAGTGTGTGGAGCATAAAAAGGTTTAAAATAAAAATACATTTTTCATCAAAAAGGTGGCTGCAATAATTTGTCAATTTTATTATTTGTCAGTTTATTTACTTTAATTTCTCTTCTGATGTTGCTTTATTGTCACACTTATAACACAAAACAAAGCAAATAAGATTGGCAATCACAGCTATTCTGCTTCTCTCTGTGTTTGTGAATATCTATGTTTAAGTAAGTGTGTGTGTGTGAGAGTGTGTGTGTGTGTGTGTGTGTGTGTGTGCGTGGTGGTGAAGGTGGGGGTGTACTGGCACCTTGCATCACAGCAAGAAGTTCATCAGTTTATCGGTTTGGCTAATTTAAAGCTGATTAGAGCTTTCACAAACAATGAGTAATCGATGAATATAAGCGCCAGTTACAGCTGATTACCTTCTGTGTTGCTGAAAATAAACAATATTCTCTCAGAAGCTGGCTCTCATTGTTGTCCAGGTGGTCTTTTCTAGTATAAGCTTAACATGGGCATGTTGCCTGGAAAGCGTCAGTGCAGGAAGCTAGTCGCCACAAAAGTTGTCAATAACAAACTTTTTGTCCATTTTGTAGACATTACACAATAGTGACTCATTAAAAAGATAGAAATACAGCCGCTCCATGGAAGTATTATAGGAACCGGATCCGGCCCAAAAAGCATTTTCCCAACATGCCACCGTTGTAAAAGAGACTTCTGTAAAAGTGTTGACAGGACACCTCGAACTGCAAACAATCTCCATTATTACTCTTTCTATTATGCATCTTTGATGGAGGTTTCATATTTGTAAAACTTTCCTTGAGTTGAGAAAAGTGATTTAAAAATCTGTTTACAATGTAAAGTCTACGGGCCAATCGGGAGCTCGCAGGCGGGGCCAGCAGGGGGAAACTGTACTGTGCATACTCAGTGGGCCAAATAACCCAGAACAACCTTAAAGCTAGAAACTTTTTTACTATACTGACTGAATAGTCCAATGACTACATTTGGGTCCGGTATCCAGTTCTTATAATACATCCATGAGTCGCTCTGATGCACTTCAGTCACTCTGGATTTGACGTCGTGGTTGTGTTTAAGTATTGCGAGTGACACAAAAGACACTTTGAGTGGCCAGAGCGTCCGGTCTGAGACGCATCTGTAGAAATCCATTGGCAATCACATTTCAAACCCCCTCCAAATGGGGTTTGGATCCGCTGTTGACTTACAGCCAGAGGTTCACAGTTTGAATCCACCAGCAGGTAGTAAGTGCAATAAGTGAAGCTGAAATGGAATCTTTTCATCTTGTCTGACTGGAATGCAGCTTGTGCCATTTTTTCACGCATGAATGGGAGCAAACTTTCCTATTTAACATTTTGTTTAATTTATTTTTGTCACTTTTGCGTGGCTGACAAACAATTCAGAAAGCCTTTCTTCCTGGTTCTTGCAAGCATTGTCCACCAATCAGGACACTGACAGCACCAAAACCAATGAATATGTCCTGCCTGCATTCTGCAATTGCGTTTCATACGTTGTGCCTAGTTATGTTTATCCCTTGTTTTTTTTGGAATTGGTTCACATTGACAGGCTAACAAAAATAACATTATATTAAAAGTTAAAAGTATTAATCCAGCACCCATTGTCTGCTTTTAAACATTCTGGTCCTTGGACAAATGTAGTTGATGACCCCTGCTTTACAGGGTACGGCAGTGGAGCTGGTCTATTCAGGAGTGTAGAAATAAAGACTGACCTGTTACTTTGTAGGTTAATTAAAATAACGCACATAGTGAAAAAAACTAACATAATATTTATAAAAAGTAGTTTTTATAAAATCCTTTTAATTCAATTTGTTTTAAAAATGTCCTTGCATTGACACATGAATAGGGTTCAAGGTAGAGGTCTGAGGCTATATTTCTATCTACAGTAAGCCCAAAGAACTATATTTTCCATTTCATTCAGTCTTCTAATCTTATAATTGCATAAGCCTTGTATGGCAAGGTATAAAGAAATCAGGTTTTTGTGTGCTGTATCATATTCACCTCAAGTAACTTATAATCCTTAAACATCTAATTTGAGAAAATACTTAGAAGAAGTAGAAGTATTTACCTGGTTTTTTGGTTATAGTTAGGAGATTCTTCCCAGGTTATACTGTATCTATCGTATCTATGACACAAGTGTCAAGTGAATCCCTACCTATTATATTTGGTATGTGCCCGGGTACATGTATGTACTCTCTACCATTTTACTGGGCAAACAATAAGCTCTTCCTCATTTGATAGAGCCTTTCTCTGTAAAGCCTTTTCTCTGCAATTGTCTAGATGTTTCTGCTCTATAGTATAAAGTAAATAAATCACTCACTATGCTACAGACGCCTTCAGCATAACTGTGGCCACACTTAAACAGATATATAATTCAAGATTTACACGTTGGAAAGCACAGGAAAAATCTCCTGTAAATGATTGAATCTCCTTATTAAGCTCCTAAAGCATTAATTTTTACATTCTGTGAGTGTGTATGGTAGAAAGAAAAAGTGAGTATTTTATCACATACAGCATTAAAGTCTGATGTGCAGCTGGAAATAAAAAAATAGGAGCAAAGGCAAAGATAATTTAGACAGATGCTTTAAAGTTCTGATGATGCCCGGAGTTCAAGGCATTTATGCTTCATCTATCTTTCCTCTGCTAAAGCTTCCTCTTTAAAAAACGGTAATGGTGTGAGTGTAGGTCATGCGTGAAAAACTGTGTGTGTAAGACACGCCAGATGGTATCATTCGATTCTTCAAGAGAGTTTCTGCATTTAAAGGTAATGATTTTGGACCTGTGCACTCTTGAATAAGGGAGAGTGAGAAAGGAAAGGAAGGGTAATGGTGGGGAGCAAAGAGAAAAAGAAAACAAAAAGCACTAATTATTGCTGTTATGATAAAGATCTTAATAAGGAACAAGAACAAAGTGGGAGAGTGCAGAAGCAGCTGGAAGTTCAAACTTTGATAAGGGCTTTTTGTCATCAATATTACAAGCTTCTTCTTCACTCTCTGTCCTGTTCCCTCACCCTGTCCACATTACTGCATTTTGTCATCCCTCTCATTTGGAGCTCCGAGCTTCTGTCGGACATTTTCCAATGCCGGTGTCAAGTGTAGCACGCGCTTTGGCATCTGAGACTGCTTGTGTGCGTGTCTTATCCAGGCAAACATCCAGCAGATGAAAAGCAAAACCCGGATGGTTACGTATGAGACAAACACTGAAGAAGAGACGGATCCATCTGCTCTGATACACTGACCAGTGATGACTTGTCTGTCTGCCAGTCCTTCATTTAGCGAGGATCAATCCAATCTATTCTCCAGTGCCCCTAACAACCAACTTTGGACTGTGGACTAGGTTGGACACAAATAATGCATTGGTGCAGAAGAAGAAGAGAGGAACAGGAGGGAGGAGAGTAATGACAGATGATAAGCAGAAGCAGATAAGTGCTAAAGATTTTGAATAAAAGGAGAAAACAGTGCAAAGCTGAGAAGAATGACAGGAGACTGTAATCTGAGGTGTGTGAATGTGTGATGGCAACGTTCACAGCTGCTGTTGTTGCTGAGAGTCTATTTGGCAGAACCACAACTGGCGTCTGCCTGTGGTCACTCTCTTCAGCCAGAAACGTGCATGGCCACATCTGTTGTATTGTATGTGTGTGAGTGTCAGAGAGTTGGTGTGTGTTGTGTATTCAGGGGCAAAATTGTTAAGAGGCCTGCCACACCTCCTCCAACCCTCTTTCACTCTTTTCAGTTCCATCAGTGCTATGGCATCATAATTACCCCCATTAGTGTTTTCTCTTGGGACAAACACACACACGCGTGCACACAAACACAAAACATCTGCACTGCAATCTATTTACTTTTCCTGGCCAAATCACACACATTTACACACACTTGCGCACGCAGACACGCAGAGCAGTTAAGTTCATGATTTTTGCTGTTTAGTTTACTATGTACAATGGAAGGAGACACATACACATGCAATCGCAGACATCTACAGCGCGGGTGTGAATAAACTGCTCATTGAAAAGGAATTGGATTCTAAACAAAAAGGGCTGATCCCTTCATCCTCACCTTGTTCGAATCCATCACCGTTTCAACCCCATCCCGTGTCCCTATCCATGTTCATGGCAGCATACACACTATCACACACCCACACACAAATTAAAGTGTGTGGGTGTGCATACGCTATCCCTTTTGACTGTAGAAAGGTTCCAGTTTATTCATTCCCAGTTTGTGTAAGGCAGTGTGACCAAGTCTATTACACAGAGATGGAAAAGGCTAAAAGAAATCTGTATTTCTCGCACATCATAGCATTAAAAAAATGGTTTCATGCTTTTCAGAAAACACCAGTGAAATAGTAGTGAGGCTTCACAAGAAGTATTGTGAGGTGTGTGTTTAATAAAACTGGTAGTGGAGAGTGTGTCCCAGATGTGTGTCAACAAGTGAATGTGTCTTCGAATTTGCATATCATGCTCTTACCTCTGCGTCTCGGCGCTGTACTGACCCCTGCCCACTTGATTGACAGCACAGAGTCTGAACTGATAGGTCCTGGCCGGTGTGAGCCCGCCCACTGATACCTTGGTCACTGCAGGATCGACCTCTGATAGGTAGACCTTCCACGGTGAGTCTAGACAGAAGACAAAGATTAGAGGCTGATAATATCTGGCTGAGGGAGGACAAACAGAGACATGGGGACACTGAGGACCCATAAATCAAAGGAAAGAAGAGAGGAATAGATAAAAGATGCAAGGAAGGAAGGTCGATAGGAAGGGGGTTAGCTTGAGAGAATTGTAGAGGAAACAAGTACAACACGATGCAACAAGACAGAAGGTTTAGAGGGATTATTAAAGAAGCACAGATGCTTCAGTATATTGTTGCCAGCTTATCTTTCAGTCTTTCTCCTGAAGATACCACAGACAGATGCACTATTATCATTGCAACAGCCACATGCATATCTGTTTGTGAGAAGGACTGTTTGTGTGCCATTTAAAGCAAGCCCAGCAGGTGTATTAAGAGCCATTTTCTGACATTGTATTTATAATGGCCCATTTTCCCCAAATACAATCCAAAACATCTAATAACACACACAAACACAGCTATGCACAAAACTGTTGTCCATGCCTCACTGTCAGGATTCACTCTTTGCTGCAATCAACCAGACGTTTAGACATTTTTCATTATTTTGGCTTATATTATATTATATTATTATCAGTCCGGCTCTGACAGTCATGGACCAAATGCTTGGCTCTGCATGTAATTTCATCCTCGTAAGTACAGCAGGAGTAACAGTGGCTCTGCAGCCATCTCCCTCCAATCTGTTTCACCTGTCTATTCTTCAACCCCCCTCCCGCTCCTCTATTTCTCATCTGACAAAGAGCCAGCCTGCTGTTAAAACATCTGTGTGTGTGTGTGTGTGTGAGAGAGAGAGAGAGAGAGAGAGAGAGAGAGAGAGAGAGAGAGAGAGAGAGAGAGAGAGAGAGAGAGAGGCTAAGGGAGAGAGGAAAATAAGAGTTTGATAATAGGGACCCTGAATGTACATTTATGCAGCACACCATTTTCCATATGTCTGCCTCTTGTAAATGAGTGTGTGTCAGTGCCGGGTAGACAGCAAGTGAACAGCTGTTTGCCACTCAGGGACTATAAAGTATGCCCAGACACTACACACACACACACACACACACACACACACACACACACACACACACATACGTACTGTTCTCAGAGAGCTCCAGCAGGTAGTACAGAAGTGGGGAGTTTCCATCAAAGGGGCGTAGCCAGGACAAGAGGACGGAGCGGGAGTCAGAGTCATTGAGACGGGCAGTCAGGGAGCGAGGAGAGTGTGGCAGCTCACTGAACACAAAAAAGACAAGAAAGACCCAAAGACATCAGATCTAAGTTTGACAGGATCATTTTGTCTTTAGAGGAATAATTTCACATTTTTGGAAATACCCTTACTGAATTTCTTGCCGAGACTTAAATGAGTAGATCGATACCACCCTCATGTCTATATGCAAAATATGACGCTACAGCTAGCAGCCAGTTCGCTTATCTTAGCATTAAGGCTGGAAACAGCTAGCCTGGCTCTGTTTGAAGGTAACAAAATCCACTGAACAGCTCCTCTAAAACTCACTGTTTTACACTAATGCAGAAAAAATAATAATGTGAGTAATTTATGAGCAGAAGAGGTCCTGATAGGTAAGTAGATTTTGCTTTGTTTGTTGTAATTTCCAGTCTGTCTGCTAAGCTTAGCTTACTAGGCACTTGTGAAAGCTAAATATTTACTGTTCAAACAAGCGACTACTCTCGTTTCTGGACAGAAAATTTAAATCTTCTTATTTAACGTTTGGCAAGAAAGCGAACCAGCATATTTCCCTGAATATCAAACTATTCTTCATCCACATCCAGAGTGTGAGTGTGTCTGAACATGCAATTACACATTTATGCATTTGTGTTTCATAAACAAGTCTGTGACAAAGTGCCAAGACTTTTCATTAGACACATATTTGTTTCCTGTGTTTTATTTTTCTTTCAGATATGTCTGGTGGAATAATGTTGGCACTGACACCTAGGTTGGTTGCTGGGTCTGGTCCAGGATCAGTTCCATTGGGCAATATCTTTTAAATATGGCACTGGTTTGCATATTTTCATTGTAATATGTTATTCTGTACACGACCTGCACCACAGCAAATATATTTCACCACATCCATTAAAAAGAAATTCTCCAGACATTTGGTCATCCCCCGTGGATATTTGTGCATCCCTGCCATAATAATAACAAAGAAAGCAACACAGATATATTCATGAAAGCAATAAAGAGTGTCCAGACATTTGATTACACCAATTTTAGTGCATCATAACTCTCTTTAAAAATGAGAGGAATAGGAATGGAAATATCTCAGTGTTGATCTATGTGAATGCTACAGGTGCTACAGGTGAGATAACAAAAGTGAAGATACTAACAGACCACATAAGAGAACAACATAAATATATGCACACTGAAAACACGATGACAGACATGTTCCACATTCATGAGCTCATTAATTATTTCTAAACGATCATAGATGTGAGAATATCTTGTCCAAGAAGGCCTCCTTTGACGGGCCGCAGGCTCCTAATTGATTTCATCAGATGAGGCGGAGTTAAAAAGTTTTCGTTTTTGTTGTGTGTGTGGTTTTACGTCTTAATATTGAAGTTGGTAAGAAGAACAATGAGAATGAGAATGAGAATGAGAATGAGGGGAACAGAGATATAGAGTGAGAGGAAGAGAGAGATATGAAGAATAAGATGTAATGTCAGAGGGGGAGGGAGAAAGAGTTGTACACCACCAACAAGAAGCAACAGTGGCAGTGAATGAGGCAGAGAGGGAGCAAGGGGATATGAAAATTATGTTTTCTTTTCTGAGCTGACATGATCATATTAATTAATGGATGAGCTTAGAGAATGTTAGAGCAACTACCTTCACACAGCCCACACAAGACACACACGCACACGAACACACTCACAAACACATGGATGGGTCTTGCGGGAGTTGAACCAATAACCTGCTGGTAATTAGTCTGTCTCCTCACCCGCCAGCGTCTGTTAGCCTCTGTGACCCATTGATAGTGAGCTAACGAGAATGTCAGTCACACACGTAGATGCGCGCGCCCACACACACACAGTACAGAAATCCCTTCGTTCCCCACCTTTTTGCACAGCTATAAACAGGGACCCACTTCCTCCCTCTGAGTTTGACATGTGTAACCTCTCGTTGCTGTATAATTTAGATGGATGCGGACTTGTGTTCTATCTCTCTCCTACCCTGCAATTGTATTAATATAAGTGTGTTTTCATAAATATATTATACAAGTGCCTATTACTATATAAAGGCCACTACCTGACAGAGTTCTTTCACAGCTGCTGTAATGAGCGTCTGCTATGTTGTGGGATACACTTGAAATATGTGTGTGGCATGCTTTAATGTGAGCTTTGGGAATGCCTGCTCATAACGGGACGTCATTGACATGTTTGGAATGTTTTTACTCAAACTACATGAATGCACACATGCACACAAACACACCGTGCATACACATTTTACACTCCGACACTAAAACAGCTGTGGTTTCACAGAGCAGGGAGTGTACTGCATGTACAGGGTACCGGATAGCACATATGGCATTACACTACCATTACTTCTGTCTAAAAATAACTCACACTAATTAGCCACATTCTCACACCTTCGAGTGTTAATGGTATTGACCTGTATTTAGTTAAGAGGTTGTCTGACCCCCTCTCTATTCTCTATTGTTGGAAACAAGCAATTATTTCATTAGAAACAAATAAACTGAGACTAATGCTTTCTTCATGTTAGGCAAAGTACTAAGTGATCTATGTGCTGCATCATTTTTACAATAATGCATAAAACTTAATAAAGAAACACAATTATGCTCATTCACTTTCTTGCCAAGAGTTAGATGAGAAGATTGATTCTCATGTCAGCTGCTACGGCCAGCAGCTGGTTAGCCGTACAGCATTTAAAAAACAACAAGTAGTGTTTTTTCTGCAGGTTTTGTGCCAGAGTGAAACAACAAAGGCAGAAATTAGGTGACATTGTCAAAGCATCATTGCATGATTCTTTGAACTCACATGACTTCGAGGCGTGCAGAGTGAGAATCGTTGCCAGCCTGTGATGTCACTGTGCAGGTGTAATCCCCAATGTCACCTGACCAGGTCTGGCCTATAGTGAGGGAGCCCTGGCGCACAGAGACACGGCCTCCACTGGTTGGAAGGACTGGCACTCCACCTCGATCCCACTTGAAGCTGCAATAGAGGAGGAATACACTGTACATGTACATGTACTATATAGTATATACTGTATGCATTTACAGACACACAGAAACTACTAAAATCCATGGAAAACAGAGGAGAGAAGCATTCGCTATAAGAACAAGTATAGAAACACACATACACACAAGCAGGTACCTGATATTGACTCTGGGGTCATGTGTGGCATTACAGTCCAGAATAGCAGTGGTTCCTTTGATAACACGCTGGTCTGTTGGAGGCACAGAAATGACTGTACGACCTGCAAAATACCAAAGAGAGAGACAGAGAACGAAGAGGAGGAGGAAGAGCAGTGACACGGGTGGGAAAATGAAATGAAAAAAAAAAGTTATTTAGTATTCTCTTACATCAACACGACACACTGTCTTATTTAAAATGTGTACATATAAGTGTATGACGCGCCAGAATAATTAGTCAGACATGAATTAGTTCAACAGTTAGTTCTTTGGGCAGTGGAGGTCTAAAGGTTAGAGAAGCAAGCTTGTGACCCGGGACCGACAGGCTGGAGAAAAGGAAATGCACTGCTTGCCATTATTACCAACCCGGAGGTGCCCTTGAGCAAAGCCCAAGCTGATCAGGGGCCCAAAGATCTGACCTGTGGTTATAATGGAAAACCTCTAGGTGTGAATGTGTAACTGTGTGAACACGATCAGGACGTACTTGACGAAGAGAGCATCGCTCTCAGTGAATAAATAAAGGTGAAAAAGAAAATTGAAGCTAAACAGCACACAAACACTCATATGCCCATGCACACACACTTATAATGTGGAAAACAGCTTAGTCCAATTCATTATTGGTGCTTTGTTCTTCTCAGATTTTAGACATTTCACATGTATTACAACCTAGATAGAAAACTGGTGAAAAATAAATGTGGATGCAGTGTAAAGGGCATCTGTTATATCCCTAACTCAGTCTTTGTATATTTGGCATGTGGCCAAGCCTCCAACAGACGAGTTTTGTTTTTATATATAACAGTGTTCAACAGAGGACTGTGATTAATCTAATTCAACAGTATTTAATCTGAAGCTGCCAAGATATATAAATCAGCCAATCAATAAGTTTACCAGCTAATCAATCATCCGCTTACCCAGGCCAATCAGATGATTATTTCACCATTGCATCAGCCCTTTGCATCAATAACCAATCACACTGCTGTTCATTAGCCTGAGCTAATTCGATTGGACAGCTACGGATAAATAAGTGTTTCAGGTCTGTTTTAGTCTGTTTAGCAAATGTATATTGAGCAGTTTAAGTGTGTATAGTACGTGTGTGTGCATGTGTCTTACTCCAGACAGTGAGTGTAGCAGTGGTGTTGATGGTTCCCTCTGAGTTGGAGGCAATACAGGTGTATTCTCCTGAATCCTGGAAGCTGATTGGCTGAATCTGCAAGCCACCCGACTGCAACAGTGTGAACCCAGGAACCTGGACAGAGCCGCTAGCTAAGACCTGTGATCCTACAGAGAGAGAGAGACAATAATAAAATAGCCTTGAGGTGAATGAAAGTAATTAAGTCATTAAGCACATTTTTAATTACAAACTCATCTTGGCAGTGTGTGTGTGTGGTTTTTGTGTATATGCTCAGTATATAATGCAAAGTGTGTGGTCGTTACCTTTCCTCCAGGTGATGGCAGGTTTTGGAGCGCCGCTTGTCTGGCAGGTAAACAAGGCTGTGTGCCCATCAGTTACTGTTTGGTCAGACGGAGGGAATGTAAATGTGGGGGCCACACCTGAAACACAGGGAGAGAGCATGAGAGGAAAGAATACAGGGAGATGTCTACTGAGAGGAGAGTGAAGCTTAATGGCAAAGACAAATCAGAAGAATGGAAAAGGAAAGGATGACAGTATTGATCTAAACACAAATGCTTCCCCTTTGATCAATGGAGGCTTTATTCATTACCTAGCATTACGTGTGTGTGCATAAATGTGGAAGGTGGTGACATGGAAGCTCCGTGGGGACTTTTAATTATAACTCTCGCTAAACAGAACGTAACTCTACTGAGACAAATATAACGTAATATATAACGTGCAAACGTCTGAAGCTGAGTATCCAGTGAAGGCAGAAGCTTCGACTCTAGCCAGACCTTTTTTCACACTTTGTGTCTGGCTGAACCCATTATTATTCTGGTACAGGGGGAAAAATACTCTGGCTTGTTAGTATTTCTTTACACCAATCACCATCGTCTTTGGCAGCGCAAAGCCCAGGATGCAGTGACGATGTCCTCTCAGTGTAAATGGACGCAAATAGCAGAAGGCGAGGAGAATTCCCACCTAAATAGTCAGCCAATGGCAGGCTTATACCTACAGCCTACTTTCTGTGAGTTAGACTAGTTAGACTGACTCTGGGTACCACTAAAATTTCACAAACAAAAAAGTATTTTGTTCCAGGTGAGGCTGTGATTGGCTACTTATGCCGATCAAAGAAGAAACACAACTCAAACTCACTCTGCACACCAGGCGTGTGTGCTTTTCAAATTAAAGTTAATGACAGTTACAATTATTTACATGTATGGTAAGGCCAAATGTAGAGGACGAAGCAGGACGGTAGAGAAATAGAGCTGAAACAATTAGTTTAATAATCTGCAACAATATTGATAGTACTACAAAAACATGTAACAATTCACTGCTTATAGCCTCTTAACTGTGACGATTTCCTGCTTTTCTTATTCAATGAGTTGTTAGATTATGAAGAAGAGACTTTAGGAAACTATGAAGGGAATGTGTGTGTTTTTTAAAACTTTTTTCTGAAACTGAATGATTAACGATTAGTTCATTGAGAAAATAATTTGGAGACTAATCGATGATGAAAATCATCTTTAGTTGCAGCCCTAAAAAACAATTACAGTATTTATGAGTTGATACAAAGAAAGTGACAGAGACAAATAAAGGAGATGAAAAAGGAGCACAGTAGAAGAGTAAATTCCAATACATTAGCCCCCCCTCTTTAAAAGCAGAGACTTGAGAGCAGAAGCAATGCTGCTGTAGGTATGTATATATACATACCTAGTATACCTAGTAGTACCTACAAGTGTAAATGTGTGTGTTTTATGGTGTGTGTCAGACAAACTCACTAGAGACAAGGAGCTGTGTGTGCGCCTGGGTTTCTCCGGCAGCGTTGCGAGCGAAGCACTGGAATATTCCTCCATCTCCTGGCTGCACCCTGCGCACTGTCAGCCCGGCTGCTGCTGTGACCTTGTAGCGAGGGTTGGCCAGTTTGGAAAGAGGCACAGCGTCCTTAAACCACTCTATCCTGGGCTGGGGCACGCCTACACATGTGCATGGACACAGAAAATAAACACACAGAGGGAGACAATTTTCTATTTCTTTAATAACAAGCCAGCTGACCTCACCGCTGAGCAAACTGCTCCAACTCCCACTAAAACAGCCCCACACACTCTTTCCAACAAGCTTTCTTCGTTGTTATCCACTCTCTCCCTATAAATATGCATGCCGGCATAATGACTGCTAATAATATATTGATTGGAGGGTGTGGGTGGTAGGGTAATGGTGGCAGAAGGGGCCAAAAAACATTCTGAATAAAAGATGTGGGCAAGAGCAGCACACGGAATATCTACAGTATCAGCTCCCACCTGTCTGACGGACATGCCAGATATGACAGGCAGGGGGTTCATGCAATTACTCTGTCTCAACCCTCCACACCAGTGTGAGTGTGAGTGTGTGTGAGAGAGATGAATTCCACACTTTTTCTCAATCTGTTGGTGTCGAGTTTTCACAGACGTGCGTGAAGTATTTTTCACCCCCTCCTTGTCTCGCTCACTCTGTCACTCTGCACTCTATCTGTCTTTCCCCCTTCCCTCGTTCCTCCTCTCAGCCTCCATCCCTCTCTCCATACCCTCAGGCCTCTGCTATTTAATTACACTGCCACTGTATCAGATTACTGAGGAGGAACATAAACTCGCTCAGTGCGTGTGTGTGTCTGAGAGAGAGAGAGAGAGAGAGAGAGAGAGAGAGAGAGAGAGAAAGAGAGAGAGAGAGTGAGAGAAAGGAGTGTGTTGCAGTTTTTAGAGCTGTGTCCACCCCCTGCTCATAAAAATGTTTTAATGTAATCCATTTAAAAACAAAAGTCATGAACAACTGCAATTTGCATGCTTGGTCTCAGCATGTTAATCTACTCGTACTGTCACAAGTATACTGTCACTCTTGAAGAAGCCTACAAACGAATGAGAGCATAATGTGAGGTCGAAAGAGTCACCTTCACACATTCTCTGCAGTAGGTGCTTTAGATAAGCAGTCTCCATCAAATGTACAAAGATCAGACCCAACACCCTCTCGAAACTGACTGATATTTGCTGCACAGACATAGAGCATTAAGATATGATGTTTTCATGTACGGATTCACCAAAGTCAGTTCAGTTTATGACCCATCTGGTTGCAAACATCAGCAAAGTTTGCTTCAAATTTGTCTAAATCCTCCTCCCCACACACCTTCCTACATCAGAAATGCACGGGACAGTTTTTCTAACTTTCTGAAAAACATGCAGTGTGCAGAGGTGAGAAAGTAGGCAGGGTTTTAACTTTGAGGAGAGACTGTCGGGGAGGGTGGCCCGTTTTCCGCAGTTGTTTGTTGTGTCTCCCCCCTCTCTATGACAGCAGGCTTTTTCAGTGAGGTCGTCCCACACAGGTATAAACACTTCCTGACTTTTTTTTCTGTGAAGATCCCGGAAAGGGTTAATAATATTTGGTTATGTGTGGCTTTCTGGAAAACAATAAATGTTTACGTTTAGGCACCCCTGCGATTGTCACACTTTTTCTGTTACAAACTGACCCCGGCACCCATCAGAGAAGGGAAAAGTTATGTGGCCCTCACAGGAAAAAGTTTGGGGACCCCTGGCTTAGACATTATATTGAATTTTGACCAACATACGGACACACTGGGATGTGGCTTATTGTTTTAAACATACTTTAAAATGTGTAAACCGATCCTCCTTTAACTATGTATAAAGTCTCACACACATGCACGCAGTTACCTGTAGCGAGGCAGGAGATTTCTACATTCCTGTCGAGCTCAGCGAAGATCTTCCTCTTAGGTTGAGCGGTCAGAGAAGGTGGCTCTGCAAAGAGAAATGTTAGAACACAAAAGTTGTTTAAATCCACAGCACACTCTGTATGAATGCACGGATAAAATAGCATCCTAAACTGAACAACAAAAACTGAGAAAACCCCCTGCTGTGTACAACACGTTTGAACTACTAATAACAAGCCCTCAATCGTATAACTCATTATATAGCTGAAACAAAACATCTTGACAGAAGAATTGGGAGTTTGCTTTCTTAAAGTGTTTATTCTTTAATAGAGAAGATACTTGGAGTGGAGAACTCGGGACTGCAGAATACAAATCGGTCCCCCCTCGTGGCCCTGAGCATCTTGAGTGTCATTGCAAGGTAGGATTTTGGTCTATATGCCCTGTGAAATTACTTTCACACACAGTCACAGAAAAACACATTCTCTGAGTTTCCCAAGGGAAACAATCACCTTTTTAAAGGACTCCATTTCGCTGCCAATAACTGCTTCCTCTAAACATCCTCACCCGTGTTGCTCTAAATGCTAACAGCAGCTCGGAGACAAAGCTTCCCTCAATTTTAAAGTGAATATATGCTTTTTAGTGTCTTACCGTAATGCCGTGTATGAAAAAATAACTTATACCTGCATTCGCTCCATTTCTTTCAAAAACATTTGTTAATATTTAGAGAGCTATAGCAAGCCCAGAGAGCGGGAGATGGAGACAGACTAATTCATCTGGCATCTTTGGAAATGTAGCACCTGTTCACAGAAAAATGACTTTGAGAAAAATGAAAGGTCCAGTGTATGCACTATATAAAAATGAATGTGTATACTGTTAAGATATAATTCTTATTGAATGAGGAGAAAGTTTCAGTTCTGTACTTTTTCTAAGGCTCCATACTTTTTTAATAATAACATATACCAGTAATGTTTTGACACCATGCTGTCATTTTAATGATGTTGTATTTTTAAGATAAAAAGAGAATAAGGGATTTATTCTCCTTTTTTCTTATTGTCTAATTGTGCTCCAGTGTTATTTTTCTCAATTTCTACTTTGTTGCTCCACACAATGGAAGAGTAATCTGAGGTGGCCATAAAAAAAGACAAACTGCAAATTTGATCAGCTGTGTGTGTGGACAGCTACGTGGTAGACCCCCATGTTGTTGCTGCATTTATTCTACTTGACTTTAAAGTTCTTTGCTACTTCATAGTAACTTCTAAAACCACACTTTCGCGAAACTCCTATCTTTATTGTGCATGGTGGAATTTTTGACAAGAGAATGAGGGAAACGTGCAGTGAATGGAAAACAGGAAAACAAGAGATGAATAACAGCCATGTGGCGTGACACCGATAATGCAGATGTATTAATCGCCTTCAGTAAGGTGAGTGCAAAGACCTAGACTCACAACAAAACACATTTTGGAGTGTTTGGGTGGTTGGGTTTAGAGCTTTAAGCTTTGGTGGATTCCCTGCTGCAAAACAAAGATGGAAAACAACAACGGATATATTGTTGTTTGCACCAGTAGTCGTCTGTACAGTATACAACACAGGATTGCAGTGTCATACATATTCCGATTAGTGGATCTCGACAGAAAAGAAATGAAATTGAATAATGAATACCTTTGAGGTTGTCTCCTATTTTCACACAGACACATACACTATTCTGTTTAGGAATCCTTTTCATTGCATCAAGGTCTGTTGAGCCCATAGCAGAAAAAAGAGGATCAGAACAAATGTATTCATCAGTCTTTTTACTCCTCTGATACATATGAATGCATGCATACTTTGTCCCTGCCAGGCAGGCCTTAACAGTCCTGTTGGCCTAACGAAGGAAGAAAACGTAGAGAGAGAGATAGAGGGGGAAAGAAAGAGAACAAAAGTTGGTGGTAGATAGCGAGGGGGGCACAGAAAGGGAATGAGTGGGGTATAAATATTCAGGAAAGTCTGTTCTGACTAGTGAGTATTCTGTGGGCGTGGGGAGTTTGCTCTCCCTGCGTTTGGAGCTCCCTCGCTCCGACAATCACAGCAGATCAAAAAGACGCTGACGAACTGGGGGAGAAAAGTTTCGCATCATCAATCACGCGCTCCCTCCCTGCGTGTATGTTCTTTTCTATTTACGCACACATATCGAGGACAGGAGTGGATTGTGACGAGCGCTCCTGTTTGAGTGCTTTCAGTATTTTCTTATTGATTGGCGACTCCAGGGAACAAAACTAATTTGGCTGCCGGGCAAACACGTGTGTCTGCAGTGCCATTTTGTGATTGTGTGTTAGCGTGGGATATACACATGCATGTATTTGTGAGCACACACGGATGAATTAGTGTGCACATGCGTGTAACAGCTTTTTGTGACTACAATGGACAGTTTAATGTGAGTGTGGACAGCAGATACAGCTCGAGCAGTCCTGTAGTTGACAGCCACTGCCCATGGTGTTTACAGTCAAGCTTCCAGGAGAAAAGTAGGAATAAATGGAGGAATAAACAGAAAGAAAGAGCGCCCGCAGCAAAAAATGTACAAGACAAGACGAGAGCGAGGATAAAACTGATATTAATGGCACATGTTCAGGGCATTAGGCTTGATGGGTCAAGCCTACCCAGGATAATCATGGATAATCACATTAGGCACTGTGTGTGTTTGTGTGTGTGTGTTTGAGTGACTGCCATTCTCTTACCAATTACAGTGAGGTGTGCCCTTGCCTCCACAGGTTTGGCAGTGCTGTTGCTAAGCGATGCTTCACAAACATATAACCCTGTGTCAGAAGAGGTGGGGGCTGGAACAACGAGCCGACGCCCGCTGGCCAGCCAACGCCCATCACGTTTCCATGACACCATGAGGACATCCACTGGTCTGAGAGGAGACGAGAGGAGAGGAGAAAGAATAACAGGAGTGGGGTGAATTGGAGAAAAAGGAAAAGAGTGACAGAAGGCAATTACAACATATTAAATCCATCAGTTTATGTGTCAATGAGGCAGGAAATGAATGATGACAGTCTGTATATCAGAGCAGTCAGCTGTACTCAGCATGAAGGAGCTTCAGTCAGTTACTCGGGATGAGGGAATGAGTTTTCATGTAATGTGAAATTTTGTTTTGGATAAACAACATCAAAACACCATTTGTTCATGCGTGCGTGTGTGCGCATATTTGTGTAAGACAGCATTAACACAGCATTGTATCTATTTGTAAAAGTGCAGCTCAGTTTATCGGTGCATTTTCATGCAACAATTCAATTCTTACAAGCAATCTGCATTAAAATGTGCAACAAGGACAATAGAAATACTCATTGATAAATTAACATCACAAAACATATGAAAACATCAATATACTGTCATACTGAGCAAGTCATATCTCCAAAATACATTAGCTGTAAATCATTAATGTCACTTTGTTTTGCTTTATTATTATTGCATTATATATATATATACACTTTGGTTTTCATCCTAATAGCAGTGACTTTGTTGATGACATTAGTTGGCACTAACAAAGAATGTTTATGTGGAAATGTCATATGAAGACAAACTGGTCATTCAGCCATGTCAAGGTGGATGGGACAATGTTTGGGTATATAATATGGGAAGAAGAGGAAGAGAAGAGAAAATGGCATGTTTTGACAATTCTTGCATTCAGTGACATGTTTTCTGTTGAAAAATATGTTGTTTTGAAAGAAAATCATATCAGTTTAGTAAAAATACACTAAGAACCATTATGTGTACGAAGTCACATAATACTAAAAGGCAAACTTAAAAGGATTAAGTCCACTAAATCTACAGTTCAACTGTAAATAATAAAATGTGTTTTGCCTTTTATTAGCATACAGTTGAGAGCGTCTTGCTTTCTCTCTCAGATGATGCACCTCGAGGTATAGACAAAGTTGGATGGAAAAGTAATTAAACTTATCGCAAGGCTGATATGTCAGAATTTTAATATGCTTACTCAGTGAGTCCTGTCCACAACAAAATAATCCCAAATTTTTCCAAAGACTCAGAAGCAGATTTTACAGCCCTTAATACCTGCCGTCTGGCAGTGCTTGTTTTCAATCAATTATTTCAGCACTCTACCAGGACTGCATTGGTGCATATGACTGATTAATGGTTAATGAAAGTGGATAGCAGATGCTTTTAGACTTGCACTTGATTTCACTGTTCATACACTCATTTCCCCCAGACTTCAGTGGAATAGTTTCTCGCTTTCAGATGTTCCCTGGGTACAGAATTATCTCTCTGGAGTGAGTATCTTTCAGTGGGAGTCCTCTGATATCAGAAATAGTCTCTGTGGAGACTCTGGGCTAATTCATCTGCAGTTGTAATCCCAGTAGGGCAGATTACAAAGACCAACTTACTTCATTTGACTATATTCCTCATTGTTTGTATGATAGGAATGGATCCTGCTGTTGCTAAGAATTTCTTACTGTAATACGTTCCCACCGTCTATTATGTGTCATATGGTTTAATCACTTGTTTTTTCATACTGTAAAAATACCTCAGGTCAAGTGTTGGTCAAGTGCTGCTGAGAAACATTTAAAGGGACTTCCGCTCTCACAGAACAGCGCAGCCTGACTAGCCCAGACTTAATAACACAATCAAACATTAACCTTGCACAAATAATCCACTGTGACACTCAATACAGCATGTTGAGCAAGTAAAGCCCATAATATCACCTGTTGGGCTCTGACAAGTCTGGCTAGCAGTGCTTTTATCCGGTCAAAGCAGCCCCAGGCTCACTTTTCTTTTCAATACATGTTGGATTATACTAGGATTACTATGGCTAACCAAACTGCAGTTTTCTTCCAGGGTAGTTGGCTGAGCTCCAGTGCCCTCGCCGAAGGAGTGGGAGAGAAAAATGGCCTCTTGTCCCTGCACTTCCCTCTCCGTCTTTTGGCATCTGTGAGTGTGTGATATAGCTATACTGTTCTCACGCCACCTGAATATGTAGATGTGAGGTCAAAAATTGGTATAAAGTGTTCCTTTACCCTTGAGAGAGTTTTTTTAGAAGCAATAAAAGGGCACACAACAGGCTGTGTTCAAAACAAATACTGCATTCTTTAACATAAAGTACAGATAAGCCAGAGGGAGGTTGTTGTATTTACTCACAGGACACAGAGGGAGGTTGGACAGTGTGTATCTACAATAAGGGATGAGCGGAAACTGATTTTCAGTTTTTGGCAACTCTTGAACTGAAGTAGAATTTGCTGGTGCTCTGAAAAACATGTGTTGAGTCATATAAGACTGTATCAGTATTTGTGTGTTTGCGTGTGTGTGTGCATACAGCACTTTGCATGGGCCAGTGTGAATTTGTGGGTGAGTTCAGCTTCTCTGCTGATGTCTGATGGAACTTTGATCCAACTTCTGTTTAAGTTAACTTGGTGCCGGTGTGTGTGTGTGTGTGTGTGTGTGTGTGTGTATGCTGTGTGTGTCACTGTGTCTATACACCAATACTAAGGGGAAAGACTTGCTGAGCTATGACTTTATGCGGTGTCCTCTAATTGCCCTGGAAAAAAAACAGTGCTGTCTAGAAAGAGAGGAATTGTTCACACTCGTGTGTGTGTGTATACGTTTCAATGTGACTGTGCGTGTGTGCATAAAATACATTTACCTGGCATTAGCAATGCACTCCAGTGTAGCTTCGCTGCCTGCCACAATCGTTGTGTCTTTGGGTCCGATCACAATCGCCGGAGCCACAAGTTCTGATTCAGGATCTGTGACAGAGAGAGAAAATATGAGAGGGTTTTAGACCATAAATCACACACAGCAGCATAATCTCAAAAACAGACCACAAACATCTCTCACTTTAACACGCACACAGTCACACTCTCTTGTACTCAGCGTGCTAATTTTTACTTTTTTTTAATTTATATTTTGTTTGGTTTTATTAACACTTCAGTAGACACTATGCACATTTAACAATTACATCATCTGTCCAAATTTTTATCAATCTAGTAGCTCTAATGTTGGTTGGCTGTCTTGCAGTGTGAGCAGTTCTAGGATCTAATTTCCGGAATGGCTGCTGTCAAAGGATCCATTATAAACTGTAGTGAACACATTTTTAGATTATTAGAGTAGTATTTTACATGTTGTGGCTAACAGTGGTATTGATTGACTGAGCTGTGATAGAGATAAAACTCAAATTTGCTGCAAAACAGATGGACCACATTGTATGCATCTTCCAGCCATCTGTGGGTCTTCTTACATCTTATTTTCCACTCAAAGTAGAATTTTGTATCAACCATTTTTAGGATGTATCTTTGCACCATCTTTTTTAAGTAATACTTTATTTGAATTGTCAAGACAAAACCTATAAGTAGATTTATAGAATTATAGAATATGAAAGAATAATAGTATGAAAAACTGGATATTAGTAAATGGCTGAATAGTGTATAAGAGAGAATGACAGTATGTAATTGAGAACAGATGTTTGAATGAAACTACTACTTCTAAACTGCTGCTGTCTCTTATCTCAAACATATTTCCAATCTTACACACAAACACGCACCATAATTCTGTCTTACAAACAATGACTCTTTGTTGAACCCACCACACTACCATACAGGGTACAATGATGTATTGGAGACAGTATGATGGTGTGTGTGACTTACAATGATAGTGTTTAGAAAAGAGTACAGTGGTGTGAGTATGTGAAAAATGATTTATGGCCGAAAGTGTGAGTAGGAGAGTATGGTGGTGTAAGTGCAAGTGTGTACTGTGTGTGTGTGTATGTGTGTGTGTGTGTCAGAGAGTATGATTTATGGCATGAATGGCCTTTTTATAAGAAAAGGAAACACTAGGATTGTTATCAGTTTGAAGTGTGTAACAACTGCTCAGCAAAAGAGTATAAAAACAGTCGAATAGGCCAATGCAAAAAATGTTCATCAATGTGTGAAGACTACATATTACTGCCATTTGTGTGTATGTGTCTGAACATCATTGGGTATCCCATGGCCACTGTACAGCTGATGAATATGTAGATTTCCAATAAGGGAGGAGAAGGGACTACAAACTCACAGGCTATGTCTGATTAGGGTTCGTGGGGAGGGGGTTTGGGGTGTAAGGAAGGGGGTTTGGAGGGAAGGCAGGGGGAGGCGAGGAGCAGCTTTGATCTCCCCTTTGAAGGAAGGAAGGAGGAAAAGGTGGTAATTAACTTCCTGCTCTTTATTCTTTCTTCTCATTCTCTCTCTCTTTCTTTTTTTTTTTAATCGGAGAGAAAGAGCTGAAATGTCATATCCCACTGTCAGACGGAATAAGATATGCGGGTACAGAAAGACAGGCAAATGATAGCACACACACACACACACACACACACAGACTCTACTGTCTTGACACCTATAATCACTGACGCTCTAACTCAGGGTAGAGGTTGAGTCATTAATGGGGAAGATAAGTGAAGTGACACAAAAAAGAGAGATGGGAAGTGATAGTGGAGGTCTCTATAACTCTCAGTTTCTCCCTATTTCCTCGTAACACACGCACACACAAATACTGTATATACACACAGAAAACCATTTTGTCCTGAATTGCATTGTGAAGAGAGCAACATCTTGTACAATATGTTACAATTGGAAAGGTTTGTCGTCGGGGAAGTAAGGATGGGTAGTGGGTGGAAGAGAGAGAGGCAGAGGGATAGTGGTAAGGCAGCGATAGAGAGAGAGAGGAGTGTCCATTAGCAGTCCGCTGTGGGAAACAGAGGCCAGGCAGGAACTAGTAGCCATCAGTGGAGCCTTAATGGCAGCAGTGACCCCCGATAACGAGCAGAGGGGAATTTGAACCCAGCCTGTTAACTTGGGCAGTGCGTCTGAGGGGAGCAGACAGACAAATCAGGACAGCAGGAACACCTGTATGACAAGGGAGAACGCAGCGGGAAAAGTACAGGGCTCGGAGGAGAGAGATTACAGGGAGTATTTATGTAGATGGGAAAAGCGATGGGGGCCTGTGCAGATGGTCTTCTTCCTGGAGTGACAGACATGATGGTAGAAGTAGAGGGGAAAGCAAAATGCCATATGGTTGTGTGATCTGCGCTCATCTTTCCTCTCTGTCAGCGTGTCTAACATCCTCTTTCTCTGGGGAAATCTCTATAATTTCATCTTGTCTCTATTTCTCATTCCCGACTGCTTCCCTCCCTTATTCCCTATCACCCTCTTATCTCCTCCTTTTTGTTGTTTAAACACGGATTATTATATAAATCTTCATCAATTTAAACAAGGAGAAATATTCAAACTGGCAGACAGTGTTATGTGTGGTTGTGTGTCTGTGTGTGTGTGCAAGCTGTGGAAGCTAAAAGGCTCGCTGTAAAGATTCTACAAAGAGAGTCCAGAAGTTTAATCTAACTCTATTGGATTCCTCATTTAGCAAATGAGAAACACCATGTGGCAGAGAGAGGGAGAGCAGTAGTAATGGAGGGAAGGAGAATGCAGGGAGGGTTGTAGTATAACGAAGCAATATCAGAACAACAACTTGGGGCTAAAAAGGTTCATTAAAGAAAGAGGGTTGATGAAAAGGAGAGCTGTTAAAGCTAAATAAATCAAAATAGACGAGTATATGGAAGAGAAAAAAAAAAACATTTTGTGTGTCTGTGTGCGCACATGGATGTGGGTATAAATTAGCACCAGAGAGCCAGTGACGCATTGCAACGTTACAATGCTCTCTCTCGTCAGTGCAATCACTGCTGGTTGACAGTAAAGTGCTGCTGAGGTGACACAGCTGTGTGAGGCTGTGCATGCATGTGTGAGTGTGTGTGGTATTCAGATGAAGGCAGCAAAAAAATAAATAAAAAATTAAATCAAGGATGGGAAGGATAAAAAAAATAACAGGGCTGGTAAAAGGATTGATGCAGCTTTAGGGCAGGAAGGAGAAAAATGGATAAATAAAGGGTGAGAGAGAAAGACAGGAAGAGAGGGAGAGAGAGAGATGAAAGGCTATTTCATCCACAGATTAGAAAGTAATCCCTTGTCGAATGGATTCTCTCAGATTACAGCTTGTTCTCCTATTAAATCTGCCAGTCACTCCAAACTCCTCATTGTGTCAGTGAGTCAGCCGGGGTGTGTGTGTGTGTGTGTGATCTTTCTATGACTGGAGATCTGTGTGTTTTTAAGCCTTTCAGACAAATCTCTGCAGATACTTGGGGGGCATAGGGATTGGCTGAGGGGTGAACACACGCACATGTCTTTGCATGCACACACACACACACACACACAGGAGGAGGCTGGCGTTGGCTGACTGTGTATTAATAGAGTTGTCAGATAGGTGTCTGCCGGGTTCACAGCCAACTAACGCATATCACACTGAGACTGCATGCACAAGAGAGAGAGAGAGAGAGAGAGAGAGAGAGCAGGATTTTGATGAAAAGATGAAAAGGAGGGACACTGCAATGAGAGGTTAAAGAAAATGGAGAGGGTTTTTAAAAAATATTCTAAAGAGGTTTTCTCGGAGAGTATACAAAAATAAATGGAGAGGTGAAGGTGATCACTTGCTGATCTCTCATGAGAATACTGCATGTGTGTTTGTGCGTGTCACTGCGCTCATTAATGCTGCATGCTGACAGCTAAGTGTCATCGTCTGACTACACTTGCCTTAGAATGCCAATATAAAACCACACGCCCAGGGGGGGGGGGGGGGGGGGGGGGGGGGGGGGGGGGGGGGGGGGGGGGGGGGGGGGGGGGGGCGGGGGGGGGGGCGGGGGGGGGGGGGG
>JAVQJL010091248.1:0-22107 GCA_036024295.1 Nannoperca obscura
ACTTCCACACACACAAAGACCCAACGTTCCCACCATGAGCAAGCACTAGGCGACAATGGCAAGGAAAAACTCCCTTTTAACAGGTAGAAACCTCGAGCAGAACCAGGCTCTAGGTGGTCGGTCATCTGCCTCGACCGTGTGGGTTGAAAAAAAAGGAGGGGGGGGGGAGCAGGAGGAAGGAGAACATACAGTAGTGCAGTATAACAGTAATAGCAACATTGGCGGTTGAGCAGGAACACGGGGGCAGCAGGAGCAACCACAGATCCAGACTCTACAGCGCCGGAGGCAGAAATACCTGCAGAAATGTTTAGGAGAGAGAGAGAGAGAGAGAGAGAGACAAGTGACAAGCATTAATGGGATATAAGTGTGTACAAATGGAGAAGGAGAGAGAGGAACTCAGTGCATCCTACGAGTCTTATTATGTGAAATACACAAAGTTGCCAAGTGTCTTGTCAATAGTTGTTTTTCTTGTAAGTGTTCCCGTGCTACTGCAACACAGCAATTTCCCCATGGGGATTAATAAAGTCTATCTATCTATCTTTACATCTATCTATTTTGTGGTTTAACCGATAGATATAGCCAGGCTAGCTGTTTCCCCCTGTTACCAGTCTTTATGCTGAGCTAAGCTAACTAGTTACTGGCTGCAGCATCATATTTAATGTAGAGACGTGAGAGAGTGGTATCAGTCTTGTCATCTAACTCTCCACCAGAAGGCCAATCAGCGTATTTCCCAAAATGTCTACAATTACGTTAAGAACAGAGTTCTACCATGTGTCTAAAATAAAATGGAACTACAACAATTGCTTTTCCTTACATATAATTCTTGAGAGAGAGAGTTTGGAGAGAGAAGAATTTTTTTTTTTATTGTTCTAATAGCTGTGAAATACATATTATAACATTTCTGACATGTTTTTTGGAAGAGGTGAAGTATCTACTCGACAGGAATGTTATATTCGTTGTGAATACTATGTGAATTAATTACTGTCAAGTCAGAACAGCAGTTGATTGTCCTGCTCAAGACAAGAATTAGGACAAACTAGAAAGGGATGGGGTAAATGACTTTCTTATTGGTGCTAAAAGTCTTACTTTATCGTGCATGATTTGTGCGGTTCCTGAGTACAATATAAGGACAGCATGGCAGGTAAATAAGCATGATTCCAGTTTGCTTTCACCATGTTTCTGTTTTCCTTTCCCCAGTTGAAATGGTGTGTCTTCCAGTGTCTGTCATCCTCACGTGCCTCGAGGATTTAGACACACACACACACACACACACATAAACACGCAGAGCTAAGCACATCTGCTCAGTCACAAGTTAATTCAGTGTAAACAGCCAAGATTTGAGAATGACAGGCCTGATTTTTCAATGGGTTTGCTGAGGGAAGGACTGAAGGATGTATTTAATTGAGAGCAGGGATGTTGGATGTTGAGTGAATGATCCCAGCTATAGAGCTTATCTATCTTACGGTTTAAATCAGGATTAGGGCTTTGGACTTTCATTGAAGTTTAAAATGGTAAATGAGAGTCCTTTTTTGTAAATATTACCAAACGACTGATCCACATTTGAAGTTAAACCTCACCTCTAAAATAAAAATCATGGTAAATGCCAACAGTCTGAGAACTGTGGGAAATGTAGTTGAGATAATATTTCACCTGGCCGTCTGTGCGTCACTTTCGTATTATACTCAAGAGTAGATAGTGAGCATGTATAATGGATAAGCCTCTTTATTAGAGACAAGCAAAGATGGATGGACTACACGAGGAAAGCACAATGAGAAGCCATTAAAAATAGATAGCAGTGAACAGCTGCCAGGGCTTGAATAGGATCCGAGAAGGGGAAAAATACTTTCTTACAGTCTTTCACTTTCACTGGTTGTCTTTTTCCCCCCCTTTTCTCCAAATGCGGCTCACCTGTGCTGCCTGCTGGATGTGCTTAATCACCTTTTCTCTTCATGAACTTTCTGACTCGCTGTCAACAATGAGCTCAAATGTCATCTCTCCCCTTTTAAAACAAATAACTTCATGCGAACGGTACAAAACCAGCGACATTATCATTCACCACTTCCTTGACCTGGTTATCCTCATCTCAGAGATCTGTAGGGCTGTCAATCAAGCTCAAAACAAAACATTTTATTTTTAAACCTAAAGATTACCAACTTCATTTCTGGCTTGAGGAAACACCCACTCAGCTGCTGCATCAACATATCCAAGATTACCGACACCCACACAAGAAACTTGTGGATTTTTCTCATTTGTTTGTGTTTTCTCAACTCCCATAAACTTGATGCATGGTCTAGGAGATATATTGTGAATTTTTCTTTCTTTATTATTTTTTCATAGAAAGACTAGTTCTAGATCTAGTTTCAAACCCATGATGTCACAAGTTACTTTAAATGTTCCTAAAACATCACTGATAATGAATCTTGCTAAGTCTTGCTAATTTGAAAATGGAGTTGAGGTTGCTAAAAGGTATATAAACTTTAAAAAAGCTTCCAAATTATATTTTGTTGTAGGATCTCTTGTAGCATCTGGGTAAATGTTTACAACCTAAGTTCCATTGCTGGTTCCATCCTCAAGCTCCACATAAATCACAGTGACAAAAAAGTAAGGAATTGTGTGTCACAATAAAGTAAAATTCAGACCCTCCAAGCGAAAACCTCTCATTGTCCACTTTGAAATAAATAGAATCGTATCGTTCTTCTGCCTGTTTGCTAACACCTCCTGCAATAAAAGCTGCTGAATCTTTTGAATGGAAAATGTTAAAAAGCCTCTACACCTGTGCTGGCCTCCTGTCAGTTAACACCACACTTACTGATTATAAGAAAAGGACAAGTCATCCCCTCAAAATTCACCCCCTAATTATCAGGTTTCATGTGGTAATGTGGTTTTACAAGAATTAATATTTAATGACTGTTATGAGAGTATTAATTAAATTAATTGTAGGATCATCTTTCCCTGATTACTTTTCCTAAAATGTAATGAGTTTACTGTGACAACGTTCATTAAAAATGGACGAGATAGGATTTGAAATAAACAAATGTTCCTGTTGAGCACCTTCACTATCTAGAGGTATTTCTCTCGTCAGCTAAGCTGTATGTTCGCTTGGGTCAAATTGAGTTAAGACGTGACATTACTTTGGTGTGTTTAGCATCAAGTCTTCATGAAAAACATCTCCAGGCTTATCCTTTTAATCCGCTCTTAGCCGCTTTTATCCCAGAGCCTTAATTCTCTGCTGAGGATACTGTGGGGGCCGGGAGGGCATCAGTGACCAGCTCCATCCAGAAGAGAAACAACAATACTCTAGGAATGGTATTTTAAGGCTATAGTACTTATATCTCATGCAGCTCTTTTACTCAGCAAAGTATATACTGTATGTAAGAATCTGAATATTTCTCCCCCCCAACACACACACACACACCTTCGCAATGTCCCTTGAGGCAGACTCCCATGACAAAACAGCACAATAGCACACCGTCCAACTGAATACAATAGTCTGCGTTAACCAACATGTAGGTAATCCATCTTTACTTGATTTGCAGACACTCATACAAAAGCCATGTGCTGATAGTAGCACTGTGGGGTGTAATGGTGCCGTCAGCTGCTCCAAAACATCCTCCCTCCCTCCCTCCCTCCCTCCCTTCTTCCTCCACCTCCGCTCTCTCTCTCTCTCTACCCCCACCACAGATGAAAACAGGTCCCCACAGAGGATGCCAGTATCTCATTGGCTAGGATATAACAGGAGTGGATGTAAGCAGTAGCAAGAGACAGAGACAGACAGAGACAGACAGAGAGAGAGAGAGAGAGAGAGAGAGAGAGAGAGAGAGTAACGAGGAAGTGAGAAAGCTCAAGAAGATGCATTTATTCTGCCACAGCATCCCGACAATGCACTGAGCTGAGGGATGCAAGAGGTGTGGACACATGCACTGTCATTTTTGTCTTGCAGACTCTTGGTCTTCCTGTAGATGGAAAGCGCAGTGGACTTAATGGACAACTTCCTCCACGTTGCTGCTGGAATAAGCTCTCCTGCTGAAAGGTGCAGACAAGCAACAGCTGGACTGACTGATCTGAAGCTCTTTGGATCTCAGCATCACCTGGACTCGATCCCTCCTTGCTGACTGAGCAGCTGCCGGTGATTGCAACTCTTAGTTTCGACTCATCTAGGCTTCCCCACACCTGATCCCCTGCATTGTTGGAGTGAGCTATTTTAGTCTTGCCAGACTGCACTATTGTCTTTGGGAGAGGCATCGGTGGACGCTTTACATTTCTTGTAAATGTGTGTCCCTGCGACCGGCACTGGACTGTCACCCTCAAAGTCTCCTCCGACACCTGCTGAGAGCTCCTGGAAGCCACCTGCTCTGCCTCTGGGATGGTGTGACCTCCAGCCAGGTGTTGGCCGTCCCACATCTGGGTCAAGATGCCAGTGATGAAGGGCCTCCTGGCCCCACAGAACACCTTTCTCGACACCATCGCTACGCGCTTCGATGGCACCCGTAAGTACAATGGAAAGGAGTTGTTTTGGTTCTTTGGTAGTTTTTCACTCAGCTTACTCTTGTTTTTTCAAACAAGTAAAAATGAAGGTATCCTGGTAGACTTAGTTTAAGTTGCAATCCATGTAATTGCAACAAACGTGGTGTGACTCCAGCCAGGGACATCTTCCCTTACTTCCTGTCAGCTCCCAACTAAATCCTATCGAATGAAGGCAAAAAATATTATAAAAAACTATGAAAATATTGAAGGTCTTTAGGCAGTTAAAGGATGGCTATCACAGGAAATGAGAAAGATTGTCTATGTTGTGTTGGCAAAACAATCTGAAATCTGAAAATGAATCTGTTCTCAGCTCAGTCTCTGATTTTCTGTATCTGAACAAAAAAACACCACAACACTATCTGACTAAACCCAAGAGTCTGCAATGGGATGTAGGAAAAAGTTTGTTTGCACTTTTACAGTAAAACGCGAGCAGTAAATTGACCTTCAGAAATCACGTTGTCTTTTCACATTTGTTTCACGCAGTTAGCTCCAGACTAGCCACCACAGCCATTGGGCAGCACTGCTGTTTCTGCTTGGCTTGTGTCTCTTGTTTTTATGCCCTGTGCCTCCTCAGGGGACGTTGTAGCTCATTGTACATAAATACCACGGGGATTTGCGTCTATGTTTTGTTCGCTTGTCGATCCAGCCTCCGTCTGCTAGTCACAGCCTGAATGAATGGCTGGCTTGCAGCTATTCTTCAAGTAGGATCCCGAATCGACTTAGGGAAACAAACAATGAAATGGGTGACATTACTGTTTAACCGATGTGTAGGGTATGCAATTATAGCTTTGACTTGTGAGTCAGGCATCCTAATGAGGCATTAGAGGATCTCTCAGTAGCTTAAAACACACTGACATGTTGCTCTCTTATATCTTAACACTGACTGTGGTTTAAAATACAAATTAGGAGGTTTGTGAGATGAGGAAACGCAAACATTAACATGACGTGGGCAGTACACAGTTCAGCTGGAGGAGCTGGGGTCAAGCCCCCATGTTGCATCTGCCCTGCTGAAGAGTCCTTGAGCTAAACATGAACTGCCAACTTCCCTCTGAGGGCTACTCTTTGGTTGAACCTCCTCTCTGACCTCCCAGTGGAAGGGAGCAAGAGGGGGGGGGGGGGGACACTTCCCTTTTGGGCTTGATGTCATGTGTAACACTATTTCTCAACAAGCAACAGAACCTATTCACTCTTAGAATAATTAATACGTTTAATTTACCAATGCCCTTAAACGTGCAATAAAAAACTTCTGATCTGCCATTTTCTCATTATTCATTATTGATGGTTATGTCTAGAAACATTGTGATATTTCAGTCCTCAGCATCAACAGTCCTGCAGCACTACTGTAGCTCTGAACAGGACAGCTGAGCCCACATCCACCACTTTGCAGCAATTTTACACAGCTACCAACTATTTCTTGTTTTCAACATTCATGGCGACCACTTTATATCTGCTTTCCCTCAGTCTAACAGTGTTTATTCTCTCTCCTGCATGCTTGGGAATGAATAACCCAGTAATGGCCATTTAGAGCAACAGGAGGTCGAGATAAAAGCGTTTTGGTAGCAGAAGGATACACATCTCTGCAACTATGTGCCAGTTTTTGCCACTTCCAAGCCATTCTCAGAGCTGCCATACTGTAATCCAGTGGCTCCTAGAGGAGTGGCAGATTGTCTACAGCTCAAAATAGCTTCCTTCCTGTTGCCAGGGCGACAGGGTCCCGCCACTTGACATGTATGATGCTTGAACACTTTGGTCTTTGAGGAAAAAGATGGTCCGCTAAAGAGAAAACACTTGAACTTGCTTTCCAATTAAGGACTTTGAGAATGCAGCTGGGCTCTTGTTGTCGGAAAAGCACATCTTAAAACAAGTGGCATTGTGGGACATGCAGCTGCAATCCCTTTTCACCTCAAACTGCCTTTAAACTGCTGCAGCTAATGGTGGCTTTTCCATTTTTGTCTAAAAACAATTTGGCTCTATATAGAGTACTAACACTTTTTTAAGATACAGTATTTCTTAAAGTCACCCTTTACTCAAAAAATGTGTTTTACTTCTTGTTATTTTGCTTGGATGTTTGACCTTTAATGTACGTGTGATGCAGAGTTTGATACTAGAAGACTTTCACCTGTTGACATTCATCTGTTGAAGGAGGAACATTTCTCTGTGCTCACCTTAAATCTGGGTTTCAGGTATGTAAAACTGTCTAAAAAGTGACTTAGAATCTGCAGGGTAAATACAAAATAAATACTTTATTAAATCTTCTTTAAAATGAAATTCCTCCCAGCACAAGACATGAATTTAAAGTGTTTCCATCCAGGCATACTGTATGTCACACCGCAAAACCATGAAAATGAGGCACCTGTTCCTCTCCTGTTGTGACTTTCAGCTTCAGTTAAATTCTAAAACTTAGTTTCCTGCTGTAGATGATTTTAACAGGTCAGTTCTAAACAACAAAGGTATACCATCATTATTTGTGAGAAGCTCATAACTACAATCATTTTTGCATTTTTCAATATTCAGTACAGGCTTAAAGTAAAGCCCAAATCAAGAATAAATTAAAACGATATAATAAATATACTGACATGGTTTAATGTTTTTTCTTATAATAAATTTCCTAACACATGATATATGATGAACTTATACCAAAACAAACCTTTTGAAGCCTTAAAATAAAAAAAGTTAAACATTATGCATGTCACATATTTTCATTTATTGTACACACGGAATATGCAGTCATAAAAAGTGCTTTTAGATCAGTAAAACCAAAGAATATAGTACAAAAAGGGGACAATCAGACAAATTAGACAGACATGGGTGTAACAAAATGTACAGACAATAACACTAAACATTTGGTACAGATTTTTGACGGTCACATTTTTTCAGTACTTGTGTAGTCAGATAAGTTAAAAACAAATGTTTATAAATCAGCAAACAAAAGAAAGCTGACTGAGCAGCCACATAGTCAAACTGTGTCTCTCCAACATAGTGTTGCACTTTTCCTAGACATGTCCATATCATTACTCAGACTGCTCCCTGTGTGCAAAACAACACCACACTGTGCCTTTGTGCGAACAGAACTACATGTAAACTCTACCGGACAAAGAAATTGAGCATTTGGGTTTTGAAAGGTCTCCCATCATTATCTATTGTGTAGCTTTATATTTCCATGCCATCAGGGGGTTTCAGTGTAATTTCTCCAACTTGTGGCTCTGAGTGAGAGTTGTTCATGCATCAATTGGACTGTGTTGACCTTAGGAATGGCCTTTATAAAAGTGGATTTTAACCGCGGTAAGTCCGTAACCTTTGGCACTGCACAGCACAGCATTTGGCTCATGGCAATGTCAGTGTTCCTGTTCCCCAAGGATTTGTGTGTATGTGTGTGTTTGTCAGTGTGTATTTGGATCCCTGGGCTCACAGCTTTGTGTTTGTACATCAGCAGGGACAGATGTTTGTTGTCACACAGGCTAAAACCAGGACCTTTCAGTTTCCTGTGTCCTTTGTACCCATCCTCCCCTTCCCCAGCTCCTTCACACAAGCTCCTTGGTGCCGTGTTCACACTGACAGCAGTGCTCGCCCAGTGGGGCAGCGTAACCACAGGGCAGCTGCAGGCAGAGATAAGAACCGGGTTTATTTCCCACCTAAACACTTTCAGTTAAAAGGCAACTAAAGATCCAAAGGGGAGAGAGGGAGGACTGTCAGGTTAAGCTCATTGTTACCCAGTTGATGAACAGGTCTTAATAGGCAGCTGTAAAGACCAGAACACTGCACACAGAAGTCAGTGGATAGCTGAAGCTATTGTGTGGCTTACTTATTTTGCTGCTTCTGTTGAAGCTCCTGGTATTCAGTTTTACAGGTGCTAAGTTTGATCCAGGCATCGATTTGGCATGGTCAAAGTCTGTAACTGATACTGAGATCTGAATCTGCTCCTGCCGGTCTGCACCTTACGTGGCAGCTACGCCTCCATCAGAGTATGAATGTAGGTGTGAGTGGGTGTTAGGCTTTATAAAGTACTTTGCACCATTCTCAGAATAAAGGCACAACATAAATGCAGTCCTTTATGTCTTTTTTTAGGACAGATACTTCAAGCTCTAAATCATGATCATGATCCTGATGTTGTCAGCGTCTGTCATTCTAAAGTCAAGAAAATGTTTTTTATTACTTTCTGACATAAAAATATATATCAAGTGATTGATTATTTTCATCAACTCTCCTCGCACATCTTTACCAGATCAGGGCCTTTTCCCCTCCAAGTCCACTTCTCTTTGCACTCTTACACCCATCTGTCCCAATAAGTAATTACATGCTGCTGGGTGGTAATTAGCTGGTAAGGCAGTGGCCAAGCCTCATGGGCTTCATCTATCTTTTATACCCCTAGGAACTTTTGCGACATGGACATGATGCAGGCTGCTTGGTGTTAGCTGTAGCATGTAGCGTCATCATGTCAGATTACAGTTGTAGCGAGTCAGCACAGATGTGTAATTAAGGTAGCTGCCGCAGCGGAGCAGCCACTCAAAGCAATATCCCTGAGAGGATTACAGCCTAAGAATTGAGGCATTGTCACAATCACACACACACACACACACACACTCACGGAAACCGTTTATGAAATGTGGGCACTGGATAGCTTATTACAAAGTTGCCAGAGAGGAAATAAGTATGCAATTGTAAAGGCTGAAGTGAATGACAAGAAATCCGCGAGTGGTGTGTTTTTTAAAAGCCACATATTATTAAAGACTTGCAGGATACTTAATGATTAACTCATAGCGTTCACATATATCTTAAAGGAATATTTTGTCATTTTGGGAAATATTCGCTTTCTTTTACGTCTGTCATGTCTGTACGCCATATGTAGCTGGAGCCAGCAGCCGGTTAGCTTAGCTTAGCATAACATCTAGAAACAGCTAGCCTGGCTCTGTCCAAAGGTAACACAATCTGTCTACCAGCACCTCTAAAGCTCCCTGATTAAAATCATACTTATAGTTTGTTTAACCTGTATAAAAACCGAAGTGTGAAAACAGCAAATTTTGTTTTATGGAGCGTCATGTTCCAAATTATTTCTTGGCTGGAAGCACTGACTTCCTGGAGTCAAAGCCAGACTAGTTGTCAACACATAACACCCTGTAAAACTACAACCGGACATTTTTACACTCTGGTTTTTGTGCAATTAAACAAACGAGATATACCATGTTAATTAGTTACTTTACCAGTGAGCCAGGCCAGCTGTTTCTTTTTGTTTCCAGTCTTTATGCTAAGCTAACTGGCTGCTGGCTGTAGCTTCATATTATTTTGTAGACATGAGTGTCAATCTTCTCATCTGATCGTGGCAAGAAAACAAATATGAAAATGTTTGACAAAATGTCAAACTATTGCTTTAAATGCATTTTAACTTCTGACTAATCTAATCCATAATGTGGAGTAGCACAGTTTAAATACCTAAATGTTTGTTTATCCATTGTGGCTCATTGTTTTAATACATCCTTACAAAGTGATTTATGACTCCACCTGCCCTTGACCTATTTGAAGGACCGATTTAGGGATGCTGAGTAGAGATGTACCTATTCTTGGGTAACATTACATAAACCAGAGATGAATGCAGTTGCTCTCCAACACTTGCCAGCTCACTGAGTTGGGGTGTTAGAAATTTATAGAACATGAAAAAGAGGGCATGGTTGTTTGTGTATCTTTTCACATCACATTGTGTTGAGCCATTGTTTCTAGGGAGATTTTTATTTTTTAGATGTGAAAAGACAGAGCCAGAGTTCCAGCGCTGTTTTCTGCATAGTTGTGACTTTATAACAAAAAAAAACCTATGCGTGATAGAAAGCAACAATATATCAGTCTCTCTTTGAGAAACTCATGAACACAAAGATCTGTCGCAGGCTATAGAACAGAAATATGGAGAACAGCAACAGAAGCAATGCATAGCACAGGCATAAAACCTCCTCTGCCTGTTGATAGATCCGATTAATGCCTGTCTCTTTTTATAATTCCACAGTGACAGTTTTGTTGCTGCTCACTGCACACCCAAGAAAGGTTGTCACCAATCAGAAAAGACATCCCCTATGGACTGCTTTCTGCTTAGCCTGGCCAATTAAAGTGCTAGATTGTGGAAAGTGCTGTAGCAGCTGCTTAATACTCCTCCTTCTTAGGCTCGCTCTCTGTGGAATCGGTAGAATTCAGACCTGTCTGCATGCATGTGAGCTGCTCTCTGCTTGGCATTCAAAAAATCTGGAGTCTGATGTTTTCAGTTAAGCAGTAGAGAGAGGTTTGCTACTGTGGGGTGAAGTTTGATCTCCCAGTACTGACCTTGGCAAAGAATTAGCAAACAAATATGCATAAATATAAGAAAAAATGCAATTACACCGAATCAGTATGTATACTGAGGCACTTCTGTAGGAAATAAAGAGTATGTGGAAAAACTGTGGAGCAACTCAGCTAATTTGAAAAAGAAAAATTATGATTTGATAAAAAAAATGTATGCACTATATTCACATATATGAGTGTGATGATTTTTATCACATTTATTGTCACAATAACAAGTAACTTCCATTTACAATAGGTCAACTTCACAGTTTCCGAGTCATTTCCAATACCATGACACTAAATGTCTATATCTTGTATATATTCACATGTGCAGCCATGGATCCACCAAAGCCACTGTGCTTTCTCTGTGGTGAAATCCTTTCCCACAACCATAAAGTCAAAAGAGGAACGATGAAGGGGTACTTGAGCGTTTAATAGTGCTGTGGGAGTATGTTGGACTCAAACGTTTGTTTTATGGGATCCATGCTGTATCTACGGCAAATGGACTAAATGACAGGACAGTATGATGCAATCCAAGGTTCAAAGCTCATAATGTTTTTGTTGAGATCTGCAGGCTGTTATTTTGTCTGTATAGGTAATTTTCCAGTCATCAAATACTGCAAAAAATAATGTCAGTGGAAGTGACTCAATTAATTTCTAGCACCACAGAGTCTGCTGCTGTTTATTCTGAAATGTTAAAGAGATGAAGTGAACAGGCATTGCTTATAATATACTGTATTTCAAAGCTTCTTCCACTAGTAGCTCTTGTGGACAGTTTGTCTAATTGTCTAACAAAGGAGCCACTCTGCAGCAAGAACCTGCTTCAGCTCATCAAGGTCACATGGGCCTTGCAACTGTGGGGATAGTGTGGCGTCAAGCTATCACCAACATTAAAGTATACTGTGTGTGGGTATGAAGAACAAATGAGCAGTCTGTGAGTGCAGGCCTGCTGCTGGGGAACTGTCTGTGGTGCTGAAAGCATTGCAAGAAACTAAGCAATGATGTTTTGATGCTGAGTGTGTAGTGCAATGTCCACTTGATGTAACAGCCTGCACACCAGACTTAATATTCCACCACTTTAATTTGACATTTAGATGTGTGGATCCTCCCGATCATTGTCAGGTCATGGAGGCACATTTTTCCATCTACAGCGTTACAAACATGAGATTATATCAGTACTGAGATGAGCATGCAACAAACAGGTGAAGGAGCGTAAGAGGAGGGGACACTGACAATATTCCAGTGTTTAATTGGATTTCCAAATGAGGTTCAAATGATCATGGGGCCCAAATTAAGATTTGATATAAAGCCTTTTTCATAAGCTGTATAGTCACATGATGTCAATGAGCTTGATATACATATTTTTTGTATGTATAAAACAGTAGTGAAAGTGAAATTAATCACACATTACAAAGATATTTTAAGTGCTATTTACTTCTTGTCTTCTGTATTTCACATTAAATATTTTGTACATCGTGCAAACAATCAATTTAACGTGCTCATACTTCCTACATGGCAGCTGGATTGAGTGGACAGGGGTTCAGGTAACAACACATGTGACTACTAGAAGTCTATAATGGATTAAAAATGCTCAATGCTCTTACATGAAACTGGCGGAACATTAGGTTTAGTGTTTCTTCTGCGATATCAATATCCAAATACATGATGGATTTCAAAATAAATTCATCTGAATGCATCCTGAAATCTAAAATTCTTAAGTCACTTTCTTATGTGAAGGTGCAATGGAGCGTGTCTTTCTTAAATCTTTCGCCTCTTCTTGTTATGCCTCCATACTCTCCTCTATCATGCAATCTTTCTTTTTAATTCTACAGTCTGGTCCTTTATGGGTTTCCAATCCAATCAAGTAAGCCAAGAGTCACGTGGGAATCACCTTTTTAAACTCTATTCTGCTGTTGTTATATCTTGCCGTCTTCAGCCCAGGTTGCCAATTTCCTTCAACAACCCACATCAGCAGTCCTGACCGCCCAACCAACAGAAATCAGACGACGGCGGCCTTGAAGCAAATTGAGTCTACACCAAAGTCTGATTTGTGTTTTCTTTGAACTTGTAAACGTAGTGTTGAACTAAACCTGCAAAGCTTTGACATGAGTTCAAAGAGCTAAATAGACTTTGGCTGTTCCTTATTTGTTACTCACTGGTGTTCAGACAGGTTTGAGCAAAGAAAACACTCAAAAACGTCTACATTTCTGGTTCCTGACATTGGCCTTGAAGGTCAACTCATAAGCTATTTCTGCCTCTATCATGCTCCACTTCTTCTAACACTTTTCCTGCCCCTGCTTCCCCTTACAGACAGTAATTTCCTATTGGGTAACGCCCAGGTCCACCGCGGCTATCCCATCGTTTACTGCTCAGACAGCTTCTGTGAACTGACGGGCTTCACGAGAACCGAGGTGATGCAGAAGAACTGCAGCTGCCGCTTCCTGTATGGGGCTGACACCAGCGAGCTTGTGGCCCAGCAGATGGAGAAGGCCCTGGAGGGCCGAGAGGAGTACCAGGCCGAGGTCCACTTCTACAAGAAGAATGGTGGGTTCATGGCAAAGAGGATAGGAAGGAGAATGCCTATTTCTGCATAACTTTCAGCATTTAATTTGTTAGAAGTAAAAAGGTTATCTGTCAATTAACATTCCTGTCGTTTTTTTGTTCCGTTGATCGGACTCGTCAATCAGTTGGGGAAAATTTGATCAGGCTGTGATCATCAGTTCAGATTGAAAGATAAATTGTGAGATTTTGTTTTTGTTCTGGACATTTTAAAGAAAGAATTATTTTTAGAAGGGAGCTGAACATTTTGGTTGAATTATGAATCCCCACTGTGATGCAGAATTTTTAATAAAGCAGACCAGCAGTGCAAAACATGCTTGCAGAGTTAGTGCACCTTATTATAATAAATACAAAACCAGCAGATCGAGTGAAAATCTGCAGTCAGTTCAGCTTAATGATTTGTTCAACATAAGTGCAAAAGGTATTAGGAGTAAACTTGTGCGCTGAAATAACAAGCTTAAAGTCATCCTCAAAAACAGATTGTTAACACAAATCACAATTTCTTAATGTAGGAAATGCAGGACAACGTACTGTACGTACTGTACATTACAGTAGCTTTAATCCTGAATTTAACTCATTTTTTCTGACTTCTTGCTAATCCTTCTGACAAAGTCTCGAAATATGATGTCATGTACTAAAAGAGAACGTGCAACACAGTTTAAGCCTCTCTGATTGGCACACAGGATTATGTTCCCTCAACAGAGACCCGAACCTGCAGCCTCAAAGTGTGTGAACCGCTAATTATGCTGATGGATTACAAACTCTGTACTGGGGCTTTTTTACAGTACAGTAAGTACGAACGGTTAAGGCACTGCCGCTACAACTAATGAGGGGAAATGTGCAGCCATTTTGCAATTGGACCAAAAATAATATAATGCAGTTTCAGACCCAAAGCGATAGAAAACAAAAACAGAACAAAGACAATGAAAATGAGAGAGAAGCAATACTATTTTAAAGATAGAATCCAGCTGGCAGATATTCAGGTATTAGCAGGATTTTCATGATAATGTCAGATACTAAAGGAATTCAGTAGACACAAATACACACACACACACACACACACACACACACACACACACACACACATACACACAAATAGCTTCTCTCATGTTGTATTTACATACACAACCTTGTTCTATAACACTCCCATCTACACTGTTTTTCTATCTCTCTCTCCTTGATTATCCCTAACACACACACACACACACACACAAGCACTCTAGAGGCACTATAGAAGACGTGAAACATCTGTTTGCTGGCAGAGCACAGTTTCTGCAGAGTTGCTAATGAGCAAACTGGGTTATGGCAAGGTCTCGGGATCTATGGTGCTCCTTCCCCGCCTGACTTGTTATAACCAACCACTTTCTCTTTGTGCACAATCCTCCCGAACATGATCCGTATCTAGCTTGAGGTATATTTTTAGAAAGGCTATGCCATACTTGACAAGTAACCACAGCTCAGACATGGTGAGAGCTGACAGAATGTGGGGAAATCACAAGCCTGGATGTGTCTATCGAGACATTCATTCACCAAATGAGGAGGGAAGAAAATTACAATAAATGAACATTTCTAATTTTGTTCCAGGTGCGGCCTTCTGGTGTCTGTTAGACATTGTGCCCATAAAGAACGAGAAGGGAGAAATGGTCCTCTTCCTTTTCTCATTCAAGGACATCACAGACACCTATGGAAGGAGCCACCACAACAGCAGGAAGGAGGGTATGGCTATAAGTCCTGTTTACAAATATCTCCCATTATATGCTTACTTTGAGCATGATTTATGAGCGTGTCATCCTCTGGCCCCCGGTTCTCATTTTCTCTGTGCTCTCTTGTTCGTCACTGTCACATTCTACCCCGCAGTTTTGTTTGGGCTGGCATTTGTTCACTGAACTCAGACAATGTTTTTCCAATGGGGAGTTTGATTTGGGCAGCGGTGTGTCTTCAAGTGGAACCTGGACACAGTCTGCCGCAAATACCAAGCACTATACCAGGGGAACTAGATGGTTGCATTGTTATAATGCAATCAAATTAAAGTCAAGTACATATCAGTGGTTGTGTATTTGTGTCCTACTTGTGTAACAGGGAAATTTTTTCAACATAAAATCCTGACAGAGTTCAGGCGTTGCAGAAAATGACACAACATATTCTCCTCAGGTGTTTCTTGTGGTACAACCTTGTGATCTAATTGACATGCACTGATCTGAGCGACTTGTGTGACAGGTTCAGAGGACAAGCGGTGCAGAACAAAGAGCAGCTCTCACTTCAGCGAGGCCAGGAAGTGCGGGCGCACCATGTTGTACCAGCTGACCAGCCAGTTCTCGAGGGGGGGCAAAAGAGAGGTCAACCTGGGTGATGTGAGTACTTTTACCACTCCTGGTTGGAGATGAAGTTTTATGTGTGCCCTGACATACCCTCTAAGAAATGAAACAGCCCTCAGTCTCAAGCTTGAATTATTAATGTTGATATCTAAAAGATAAGTTTTTAGGAAGACAATACGAGGGAAGTCTTGACCCAGATTCCCAGAGTGTGGCTTATCTCACTGTAAAATTCATCAAATGGGTTTTGCGATTTTAAGTCTCTTGAATGAATTTAATCTCACTTCTGTTGCATTTTGTTGTTGTTTTTGCGTGTAAGCTTTTGTTTGGTTGCTGTAAATAAACAAATAGCAAGGTCACTGTGGCAGCGGTGGAGGCTGGGAAGCATTGACGGTGCATTGTTGTTGGTCATAGGGGGAACTGGATGCATCCTCATCCCTTTTTGGGGGAATGTTTGGACACGTTAACACCTCACCAGTAGGAGCTCAAGGATATAGGTCATAATGTCGTCAGCATGTTCCCTTAAATTTACCATTAGGTCCAAATAAGGCTGCTGTGTGTAATGCTTCTGTATAGTATCAGATACCGTTTGTGTACAACCTGTTGGATAATGTATGGATGTTGGATAAAACAGGCTAATTCCATATGGATTTCTACCCTTTTCAGATAAGTGATTCATTTTGATTGCCTCCATTTGTCTTTCAAGTGTGTTTGTGATTCAAGCACCTTAAAGAGGGTATTTGTTGTGGTGATATAGACCCCAGATATGGTCTGTTTTATTAAAGAACAAAGGCCTTCGTAGGCTTTGAATAATAAAGTCGTTGTACACTCCAAGCAAATGTTATTCATGAGAACGAGCTCACGTTCTGCTCTCAGACACAAGCGGGAGGACTTTTTCTAGCGGAGCACCAGATAATCCCGGCCCCCTCCCTGCAGAGGCTCAGTTACCAACTGGGTCTGTACTCAAACTTGTCCTTCACAATGTGGCACTGCATCCCAGGGGCCAAAAAGCAATTCAGAAAAATGCTGAAAGCCTCTGAGACATGTGTGATTCAGGGGACTAATATTAGCATTTGAAAATGGAAAACGTGACAAAATGGCTGCTATTTTTGGAGTGATTGGTTCACCTTATAGCAGCCTGAAACTGAAGCACTTCATTTTAGCACTAAAATTGAGAAGCCCAATGCAATTTTACCATTGAGTGTTACTCTTTTTCAAAGTGCCTCTAACATTTTAATGCTATGCCCTTGACATCACATTTCGAGCTGATGCACACATTGCTAAAACCTGCAAAAACACAATGAGAGTCTGACATGAAAACCACTTTACTGTTATCATGCAAACATACAGTAATTTTCCAGTCACTGGCCAAATGTGTTTGCCAACTGTTACAGACTATCAACCTTTCATAAGACAAAGAAAAAGGGGTGAAAGTGAGTTTATTTCTAATTTAAGCACATTTGTTTAAAAAATGAATCATATTTGTCATTGGTGGACCAAAGTATGTGACCTTTACTTTAAACTGTAGATATTTAAATTACTAGTGCTGACATGATTGTCGATGAATTGATTAGTTGGCTGACAGAAAATTTTGAACTGTTTAAATCATTTATCAAGCAAGGTCAAACATTGTCTTATTGTCAAATGTGAGGATTTGCTGCTTCTCTCAGTTTTATAGGGTTCTAAAATGAAGAACATTTGGGTTTTGAGGGTTTTTTGTTTGCAAATCAAGCAATTTGAAAAGGTCAGTTTTGCTTTGTTTGCTCTCAGTTCAATTTAAAAAAGCACTCAAATTGCAGTTACAATGTTTTCTAAAAAGGAAGTGATGAATACCTTCATCTGAACCTGTTAATGCCTCCAGAAACCTGTTGCTTTCAGAGCCGACCTGCAGGTGCCTTCATGGGAATCAATGTACTACCCCCCAGCCCCCTTCAGTCCCACCTACTTATGGATGGTACTGTTCACTGACGTCATACACAGTGCACACACAAAAACATTCACACATTTACAACAGACAGTAAATGATGTCTTGTCCTTTGAGGAGAGCACAAATAAAAATATGGCAAAACGCTTAGAGTAAGATGCACAATATTATTCATTCAAATGGCTTCCAGCCCTCTCAGCACGAGATTGTATTTTCACAGTTTCTCTTTCTCTCTCACAGAGAGGTATAAAAATCTAGGAATATGCAATTCAACAATCAGAGTTAATGTGCTTGCTTTCTGTCTCATTTCCTCTCCTGTTCACACATGCACACACGGAAATTACACTTTTCCATAACCAGCACAACATTAGAATTCTTTAAAGTGATTAATTCCCTCTGAGATTAGAATTTTCTTTTCCAAGGTGGACTGTACCAAGTGCATCCCCACGAGGGGACAAAAAAGTCCCACCGCAACTACCAGAACAGCCTATAACTTATGATTTGACGTAATATCATATTGTAAGTAAAATAATTTTTCGAGTCACTTTTCAGTACATTTCATGCAGAAAAAAAAGAATACAACCCAGTAATTTCCAGCATTCAGAACAAGCCTGCGATTATGTAGCATATTAAAAATGTATGCAGCCAGCGCGTTTTTGAATGCAAAACAAAAAAATCCTTAGAATATAAATTTTATATTTCTGTAAGGTATTGTTTGGTTTTCCTGGGCCTTTGACAGCTCATTGGACTGTGTCTTGTGATTCAGTCTGTGACTTTGGAAAACCTTTATCTTGCAGACCTGTCACCGGGGTAAAACAGATACGATGCTGTTTGCATGGGAATGAGATTCAGAGCACACACTCGAGATTAAACATGTTAGTGTTTGCATGTAAATATGCGTGGGTTACTCCCAACGTCTTACCCTCTGCATTGTTTCTTAATTTTATATTTATATATCTGTGCAATTTACCACATGATGCATAATATCTCTGTGTATTATAGGAACCACAATTCACCAGTGTAGGCATCAGTGTTTTTATTACACACAATTTCACTGAACTATTTCTTCTCCTCACGAAGTACATGTCATTTCATAAAATTGCCTCTTCACAAAACATAATATCATAATATCTGTTCTGAGTGAAGTTACTGCTGCTGACAGTAAAATGATAATAAAAGAAAAAATGCTAATAGGAAGACACAGGCCTATATGCATTCAAAACATTGTTATTTATTGTATCTTTTTATCACACTATCTCTTATCTCTTTATCTCTCGTCACATGATATTTTCAGGGCCCTCGGTTTCCCCATGTTTTAAGCACTCTTCCCTTTTGCTGCTGCTTTTAAACTTTTTCTCTCACTCTCCATCTGTCACTTTAACCTCACATCCTCTTGGCTTCATCCCTCTGGATTTGTCACCCTGTAGCCCCAATTTTCTTCTACTTCTGAATGATCTCTCCCATTTACTCTTTCATTCCTACTGCAGCTCAAATATTGAAGCCCACCATCCACCCCAACAATGGAAAAGATGAAATTTAAAATGCCAAATGGTAAAGTGCAAATGCATTTCTATCAGCTCGAACCGACTTTCGGTTTCTTTCTGTCTGTCTCTCAGTCACAACCAGTCAGATCTACTCTTGACTAGATCACTATTTGTAACCTATATTGGCCTGTCAGGCAAAGAAGAAAATGGGGGAGCTATACTTTGGCAGGAAAACATATAGATACACGCATACATCTTTAAATAGGAGCACAGTCATAAAAACATAGAGAGACAGACGTGGCAAATAAAATAACTGCTTAAGAGATCAAATTTACAAATGGAAATCTGTTAACTGATTTCAGAAGTTTCACATTTCCACAGCACTTTGTTTACAATTATTTTCACACTGCAAAGGTTGCATGCTTTTTAAATGGTCTACCACACACTACATCACCTCCTTAAAAAACATATTCAGCTCTCTCCCTGAGGGCTTCTTAACAAAACACAAACACTGACTGAGTTGTTGTTTTGTCTGTTATGGCAGTTTTTATGCCGTCAACCCAAAAGTGTATCAGCTACTGTAACCAATCCAAGGCACACATGACAAGTAGCATTTCCCACTATCGCCTCTTTTCACTTCAATGCGCCTGTCAAAGGGATATAAAAGAGAAAAATAGTGCTTATGATTTTTTTTTTTACTTATGATGTAAATATTTCTTTGGCTGACTATGAGATATAGAGCTCTCAGTTTGTGTCCATGATCTGACACATGATCTCACATCTTACTTTGCCTCAGTTTATTTATTTATTTCTTATGATTTTCACACTCACTCACAAACACACTTTCAGATGGTGAATGTTTATGTTTGTTCTCTTACATTTACGCAATTTAGTATAAGAAAAAACTGGTTAAATTATTGAAATTGTAGCTCATACGGCAAAGTCTATTACCAGTTCCTCAATTGTTATTGATTTTACATTTTTTATTGTGTTGTGCTCCCACTGCAATTACTGCAATAGTCTAGATTCTGTTGTCACGTGGTAAGCCATGTGTATCCTTTTCCCATCAAGGACAGGATTTTATCAGTGCTGAAACCCAAGGCATGCTGGGAGATGTAGTTGAAACAGTAAGCTCTGCTCCGTGAGTTAATGAAGTGCGAAGACCAGATGTAGCTGTGAGACATGCAGTCCAATGTGTCCCTGCGGTGCTGGGCTTTTCATTTCCAATCATGGGATGTGCTCGGCGATCGCCTCGAGTGCCAAAGGTCAGGTGGGCTGACTTCTGTGATGTAAGGCAAATAACAAAATACCGCCCAGCTTTTGCTGACATAGCTTGAACTATCATTACAGTGGCCACAGCTGTTGATGGCAGGTCTTCCTTCTAGATTTTCCTCTGTGATTAAAAAACATCTTGAAAACCATATTACTACTAATACTGTAGTAAATCACTTATCTTTTGACCAGAAATTGTCCAGTGTCAAGCATCCATTAACAAGACAGTTTTGAAAGTTGCTTCACTGAGAACAATTTTAACATGTTTCCTTTTTTCCATTCACACGTCATGTTAATGTTCTCTGTCATTTCTTTGTGAAGTACAAGAAAAGGTAGTCCATTCTCTCCCAATTACTTTCAAAGAGTCAGTCTATTGCCCCCAAGTCAACCAGGCAGCTTCAGAGCCCTTCTCAGGTTAAGACTTCATTAACTAGCCTCCTTGTTGCTTTCCCCACACCTGTTTGTGAAGTGGCCACATTGTTCTTGGATGAATTACTGCTCATTTATCGCTCCTTTCTGCTTCATCTCACCACTGTCAAAGGTAATAGCTTCTCCTCCAGTCTCCTAAACATGGCTAAGGCAATTATGTGCCAAGTGCATGGCCCCATTTGGAGAGCTTCAGTCTCATTATGTGCCGAATGGACTCCCCACCTCATCAGCAATAGCAATTCATACTTTCTGCAATTGGATTTTTTCAATAAAAGATTAAATGAGTGGAATGAATAGGCAGGACTTTCAAAAATAAAAGCAGCTGATGGTCCCCCTCCTTTCCTTACAATGGCTCAACTGCCATTGTACCGCACCGCCTGAGACTTAAAGCACTAATGGCATTTGGAAGGATGAAGTCAAGCCAAGACCAAGTCATGTATGAAATGATCAGGTGTCATTGTTATTAATACGTTTCCCCCTCACTGACCGCTGTCAAATCTTTGTCATTCTTTCTTGTGAATGCATGGACATTTAAAAGGTTTATCACTTTATATAAGAGGCTGTCAAGAATAGATATTCAGCAGCATTACCATATCTGTTTCACTTGAGTTGCCTACCGTACTAAATCATTAGTGGTCAGAGGACAAGAGAGGGTGTTGACATTTATATTGTCTGTTTCTACAAAATCTTGGCACTGCCATGTCCATCTAATTATCATTTATTTTCACAGCACTCCATTTCGTGACCATCTGGTTATCAAGATATTCATTCATGCAGCTTCTCCAATGTGCTTTGTGTGTTTTGTATATGTATAAGAGAATATTAGTGGTGTGTGTATATAAACAATAAATACAGTGGTGCAGATAAGCTTTTATATGGAAGTTTGTGCATTTTATGACTAAAGCATGACATTTTCTCCAGTGTTTTATAAACCATGAAGTGTATTCCATACTAGGAGGCATTTCAGATATTACCCCTGAAACTAGGCAGAGGGCAAACAAATTTCAGGCTGTCAAATCAATTTTTCTCACTTTTTTGCAGGCATAAAGGTGGTATACATCAATTAAAATGCTCTTATTGGATTATCCTGTAATCCACAAGAACATAAAACATTGTAAATATTTTTATACTTATATTAATAAATTAATATGCAGCAATACTAAATCCAAACATGTTTTGTGAGTGAAATGGTAACACTCTATGAAGGTCATATCTGACATTATGATGCATTGTAAGGCTTATAGTTATGTTTCTGAAATGGAATAATGTCTTATATATATATATATATATATATATATATATATAT
>JAVQJL010091258.1:0-41131 GCA_036024295.1 Nannoperca obscura
AGGAACAGTTTATCATATTAATATTAGTTTCAAGTTCAAAATCAACCCAAACAATGGAGGCCATCAACTCCAAATACAAGCTTTGATTGGCTGTAATCAATTTTCTCGACTGTTTTAAATACATCCAATGCTGTTCATGAAGCAAGTCACTCTAAGCTATCGATTGATAATGTCTTTGAAAAGGTTTAGCCAGGATCAACTTGTGAATGCCCACACATCTCCCATGATTGCTTGGCTGTATAAGAAAAAGGCCTCTAGGGCTTCCGATTAATTTTCTTTCTTCTTCTCTGCGTGCAGTTGAGTTGGCGAGCTTTGTCCAGTGAGCACCCGTCCCTGAAACCTGTCCAGTTGCACAGGATCCTCGCCCAGTACCAGCTCACAGCAGAGATAGGCCCCGTCCCGACATGGCAAGCCAGCAGCGAGGATGAGGCGTACATATACAGAACAGGTACATGTGTGAGTTTGTCAGTGAGTGGGAGTTTATTTTCGTGGCCAGTAGAATTGAACAATTATCGCAACACAGAGCCGTCATGTTATAAGAAAAGAAGTTTAGTCTGTAAGTTAAGTATATACTGGCCTGTATCTCTTAAACTCAATGTTGGACGACTATAACAGTCATATTTAAAGTCCCATCCACTCAGAAATGTGTTTGCATATGATTACTTCACTGTGATGTTTGAGCTTCACTGTGTGTGCACAGTTTGACATTAGAGCTGTTTACACATTCATCTGCTGAAGAAAAGTTTCTCTGTGCTCACCTTAAATCTGAGTTTAAGAAAAAGATGATTTTGTGATATCAAAACTTGTTTGTCAGCCATTCATGATTCAGTACACAACTTACACAAGTGTGATGTGACATATTTTGCTCAGCAGAAACATGTTTGCATATTCAAAGATTCTGGTAAGGAAGTAAAGAAACTTTTATCAGACACAAATTATTATTCAAAGCAGAGCATTCTTATGTCTTAAAACATGTGGAGGGGATCTTTACGCTATGGTCTGTTAGTTTCAGAGGAGCAGCTTCTTATGATGTAGGTGAAAATATAACACAAACAGTTACAAATGAATGAGAACATGGACATTTGCTGTAGTCAGTGTCAGTCTGCTGAAGGGAGATCATCTACAGGATCAGTATGACTACATTAACAGTATCCCTTTTATTCTGGTTTTCATCACTTAGAATATCAAATATACAGTAAATGGGACATTCTGGTCATTTGCTACACTCTCATTTCTGTATCATGAAACCTACGTTGGTTTCTGACTGAGCTTTGCTATATTTACTACTTTGTTGGAATGGGCTTCTCCATCTGTCCTCTGCATAACCTGTGTCAGACCTTCCCTTTGATTTTAGCATACTTAATATGCTATCATATATATGTGAGTTGAGCCTGGATGAGGTGTTTAAATATGACAGTATACTGGTTTCTAACAGAGTACTCCAGCTTGCATATTTGGGTTTGTTTCAAACCAGCATAAGAGCTTCTCTAGATTTATGAAACTAGGATGTGTAAATGTACAAAAACACAACTGTGATACTTAAAAACCTGATGGGGGAACTGTACTGTCCTGGGTCAGGCCTTTAATAATGCATAGATTAGTTAACCTCATTTTGTGTGTGTTTAGTGGACCTCCTGGAGAGCTTTGAGAACCACCCTCCCATAGTGCTGCCCAGCGCCGGCTTCAGGGTGGACCTGGACAGCGAGTGTGTAGAAGACAGCATCTACAGACAGCTGCTCTACATACGCCACTACCTGTGGGGGCTGCGCACCAAGACGCAAACACACACCAACACTCCCAGTGTGCACACACACTCCAACGGAACCAACACAGCGGACTGGCCTGACATTCAGGTCAGAAAGACACACACACTGTCAGATACACACACCTAGCAGTAATCCAGGCCATGTGTCTCAGCAGCTGTGGCTGTTGAGGAGTTCCTCATAATCCTATAAATGAAAGACAAAAACCCTCCACTCCAGCCACTCCAGCCACTCCAGGCAACCCACACACACACACACACACACACAGAAACCTAGACATGGTTAAATCATGGTTAATCTGATTAGTCTTTAGGCTGTCTAATTAGTGGGAACGGCTGACTAGACCATAATCCCTAGTGTTACTGCACCATCAAATGTACACATACACGCGCACACAGAAACACTTCATTCACAAATATGTCAAATGGTAAATTTGTCCATAGAATAAAAATGCTTATTATTATTATTATAAAATCTTATTTAATTGGACTGATATCTAGGGTCAAAGCTTTTTGTGTACGGCAACAAGAAAGCTTTGTCGTGGGGGGACAACGGGAATATTTTTTTCAATATTCATGTCCTACTACTGCACCCTCACTTTAGAGGTCTTAATTCTTTCTTCTAAAGTCTTTCTGTTCAATCCCGACACAGAGGGAGTTGTTGCCTCCGGCCCACAGCAGTCCCCGCTCTGGGTGTCCTGGGGACGAGGTGACGCCAGAGACAGGTGAGGAGAGAGGACGGGACAGACCCTCGGGCCAATCGCACACACACAGCCTCAGAAGGAATGGCACCATCCACCACCCTCGAACAGCAAATCCAGACCCGTCCTGCCTCTTGACCCCTCCCCACACCCCGCTATACCCGGAAGGAGGAGGAGGAGGAGGTCCGATCATAGGCCCCAACACTCAGACTAACGGCTGCACCAGCAGAACGGTGGCAGAATGTAAAAAGACAAACGGACTCATCACCAACGGACTGGAGGGTAGGCTGAATAACATATAGGAGGTGGACAAAATAACAGGAACACTACAATCTATGGCCTTAAAATTCACCACTGTGTAATTAACACTCAAAAAAACAAAAGACAATTGTCATTAAGCTAAATCACATATTGCATAGTGTTTTTGTTATTTTATCCACCCCAAATGTGGACTTTCAATTTAAACCTTGCACTTCATTATACACAATAGGGTTTCACTGGTTTAAATAGTCTTTTTTCCCAAATTTAAACTCTTTATATCTCACTGCAGGGAACTCATTGGAATATTTTTTATGTAAAATAACACAAGGCCAGAGTTCGCTGTGAAAACACTGAATTTGATAACATGTTTCATGGCCGGCCGCTTAATTATTAATTCTTACAATTAATTGTTAGTGTTTTGGATCGGTGCATCCCTTAACAATACATCATCAGTACACAATATACCGTATACACTGCATAAAAAACTGTGTTGCACATTATGCAGCATGTGCATGTTATAATGAAGATAAAGTTGCTAGTGTTGCACATCAAATTCCCACTGGAACTGACCAATGTGAAAAACGTTTATACTCTTCTAGAAGACACTTACATTGGGCATTTTCTGGTATGTGGCTCAGTCTATGTAGTGCTTCTTCATCCAATGATGTTCAAAGTCAACAGGACATGTTAACAGCTGCACAGAATGAAAAATTCACTTAAAACTGCATTAATCAAATTAGTTTATTAATGGTCACTTGTAGTGATGTACCCACAAAAAATTATCACCAACTCTGCATTAACAAAGAGTCATTTCCAGCTGCAGCAAACTGTTCTATTCTGCACTTGAACATGTGCTAAAGACATGGATCATTTTTCCAGCCAGAGCCAAAACAAGAGTGAATATTAGACTTACATTCATCACATGAATCTAGAGAAACATGATTCCAGCTGGAGATAATGCTCTCTCCGCTGGACGTGTGCAATTGTTTGCCAATATGTTAAACAGCTTTATAAGCTGATCATTCTATATCAGAGTTTTGCATCCCTCTGGTTGTTTTACAGAGTTCTTTTGTACCTCAGTGGCCACAAATCAATGAACGCAGCTTTAAATTTGTGCTCTTATTGTGCAGTTCTGTAGTTGATGCTGGAGCTAGTTGCTCTGTATGTAACATGACAGCAGAAACTCTCCTGCTGTGTCGTCTTTACATTGTAGCGAGTGTGACATCTGCAGGCTCTTGTCAGAAGCACACGTTTGTGTGTCAGATTAGCTCTGTAGCTGCTCCTTTGCATGTGTCTGAGTATCTCAGTGTGAGTTTGTCTTCTGTATAGCAAGACCTCTTATGTTTGTCCAACCCCATAGAGAGACCCTGTGTGTGTGCGTGTTTGTGTGTGTGTGTGTTTGTGCATTTGGGTGTCCGTGTCCTCTGCAGGGTGTATTAGTGGGTGTGAGTTTCCTTTCCCTGTATCCTCCCCTGGCGCCCCTCCCCTTCCTGATGACTTGTGTGTGGTGTTTGTAGTGGAACTGGACAAGGGACCCTACGGACTGGGCATGGGACTCATAGACGGCCTGGTGAGTAGGCAGAAGTTTAAAAACAGATTTTGTATTTTATCTTACCCGTTGGTCCAAATTTCAGCAGTGTGTTTCTTCTTTGTGATTCAGTTGCTTTACTACTACTACTAGTAGTAGAACAAGTAAACAAAAAAAACAATACAAAAATATGTTTAAGCTACATTGAGGTCCAATTCCAGAGCTGCATATTGACAAAATCTTATTTGACCAGATACTTTTGATAATAATTTTGATTCATGAAAATGATCAGCAATGTATGCATGAATGAGAAGTACTTTTGCTATGGTTACCTGCAGTTTATTACAGCTTACAGACTTGATTTAGGTTTAACTGTTGATCATAATGTTTCAAGTGTCCTGTTAAAGTTTTAACAAACACCTGCAAACTACCAAGAAACAAAAATAAAAAGTATTTTCATTGGATGTTATGATAAATCAATCAGCTCGACCAGATGCTCACCTGAATGATGGAAACACACACACACACACACTTAACACTTCTCACTCCTGCAGCACACTCCCCTCAACGCTCCAGGCATTTACATCCGGACTCTAATCCCTGACGGACCTGCTGCCTCCGACGGCAGACTGAGGATCGGAGATCGTATTCTGGCTGTGAACGGGACCAGTCTGATAGGAGCAGACTACCAGAGGTACAGAGGATGTTCCAGAGGTGCCGGTTGTGACAAAAATAATGCGCTGGTGGAGATTAATAGCACTACTGGGTGATATTGACATTGATGACAGTGAGCAGTCTTCTCTCCACAATGTTAACCACACCCATGGCTGTCACCCTATTAAGCCAATTGATTGCTTTGATTGATTGGTGCAAGCCCAGACAGTGATGCTCCTTCATCCTTACTCTGTCTCTGCTGAGCTTCATGTAACTGGACTCTGTCTTTCTCCCTCTACTTCCTCCTGTATGCCACTTGCAGCGCGGTGGATCTGATTCGTCTGGGAGGAGGCCGCCTACGTTTCTTGGTAGCCAAGTCCGACCCTGACGTTTCAGAGAAGATCAGTGCATCCTCCTGCTGACCGCCTCCGAGCAGCCACTGCACATAATGGGAGTGGAGAGGTAGGACGGCAAGACGATACAGATGTGTGCACTGATGAACGGGGTACACACAAACACGCCCGTGCGTACATATACACGGCATGAAATATGAATGTGAAACCTTGCGTCAGCACAAAGCCAGGCAATCAAGCCGGAGATAAAGCTCCATGACGAGTCCACAGCTGCCAGACCTGCTTCCCTCACGCCGACTCCTACTGGGTTTGCGTGACAGACAGAATCCCCAACCCACCACGACAAAGGAATACGCTACGAGGAAAGTTGCCTAATTAATCAGCGTTTGAGGTGGGCGAGGTCTAACCAGCCAGTATTCAGTCTGCTGTGGTTTAAAGCACAGTAGATTGTAGGGTTTCCATTTCTCTCCTGTCAGCCTTGAGAGCATGTACGCACATTGGACTTTTTCCCCCACACGTTTTTAGAATAATTTGTATTAGCAATTCAGAAATTAAGTAGCATGGTAAAAATATCTACCCAGCTCTCAGAAAAAGAGACTCTGAAACTGTAAAATGTACTTTACAATTCTAAAAGCATTTGCAGACAAGCGAGCCCTGGATGTCTTACACTGTGTTTTTAGAGTGGAATGTTTTATAAACCTGTTAGTTAGCAACTCCCAAAGCACCATCACCATCTCACGATTGTGTATGAATGTTAATTTTTGTACTGGAGAGTGGGGGAAAGAGGCAGAGGAAGCAAACTCAAGACATTATAGCCCAGCTCTCCCATTTCACATTTAACCTCATCAACGAACTTTACCTCCTCTGCTGGAAAAGAGATGGACTCTCGAGGCTTGACGTGCACAGGGGGTGTGCAGCCGGCGTGGGACGTTTAATAAATCAACATGCTTCAGATGCTCAATTCTGGTGTTTAACCCACACTTTTGATGTGAATATATGCTGTACATGTCTGGTTGAGAGGTGTAAATAGTCATTTGTAAATATTTAACACTTGGTCACATATTGTTTGGACATTCGAAAGAGAAACTACATTTGGGAAACTGAGTTACTCCTGAAATATATTCAGTAAACATTGAAACCCACTGATAGAAAAAAGAAACTGTATTTTCTGCATTGAGAGAAATATAGTTATTGGTTGTGTTTTCTAAATGTTATTAATTTGTTTCCTATGAACAAATACACAACTTGTTAACTGCATATTACTGTTCAGACAGGTTGGTAGCTGAAAGGGAATCTACATCCAAATTTAAAGAACTTTTATATTTTACTTTTAGTGGTCTCCAGACTGGGTCTCCAGTCATGAAGATGCTGCAGTAATACAGACGTGAATGGAATTCTGTTTGTTCACAGCTTTGACAAATTACATTTAAAAACCTCCAACAGTAATTGTCTTTCCAGTAGCGTGCTGGTCTGGATAATCTACCAACCTCACTGTGTTTTCATTACATCCATTTCTTTGACAGAAAGTAGTTCCAATATAGACCGTTGACTGTGAGGTCGGTGGATTATCCAGAGTGATGGGACGTTTTGTAAAGTCATTTTTCAACACAACAAAGTTCCATTCTCCTCCTTTGTATTGAGGTGGAGGGAAAAATCTCTGAGGCATAGCCAAAGACCTCTGCAAGGTAAACCAAAACTATGTGCATGAAAAGATACCACACAGAACATGTTTTGTCATTTGGCTGTACTGACCCTTTAAAAAGAGGTTCAGCTAGAACAATAACAGGTCACATTTGATAAAGTCCTTACTATAAAGCGTAGGTCACTACAAGAAAAAAAAACATGTTCAGTCAGTTCTATGCTGCCTGGCCTTTGGTCTACTCTCCCCTTTTTACTCTGCAGTAACATTTTATTTTTGTGCATTTCAAGGCTTGAATGACATTGATCTCATGCATGTCAATCCCTCTGTTCATTATTTATACTGTTAAAAATGATTGTACCTAAGAATAAAGATTGTTGGATACTTGCATTTTTTCTGCTTAGAAAGTCACCAAATGTAAACAACAACCTGCAGTGTGGAATCTTACCCAACATAGACAGCTATGGGATTAATTCGCTGGCCCGATACAAAACCGCAAAAAAAAGTTTTGCAAGGTTGAAAATAAGTTAACAACACCCACTTTTGACTTATTTTTGACCTTGCAAAACTTATTTTTGTGGTTTTGAATCGTGGCAGCGATTTAATCCCATAGACACCTGGTTACATGAGAGAAGGCAAATGGCAAAGTTAAGTCAATGAGGAATTTTAATTTGTGCTACACATTTTAACAAATCACAAAAACAGGAACATTTAAAAATACATATACTTCTCTATTTCCAGAATGTTTACGTATTGATGACAGCTGTTTTTACATATAGCAAAATATCTTTTTTCCCAAATTAAGAAAAAAATACCTTCTAAATCGCTTTGTCATTTAGCAGATAGAGCAGCATACAATCATTACGCATTTTTGTTTATTTTCTAATAATGTGCAACAACAATCACTGAAATCTTGCGCAAATTGTGCCTGAATTGTGCCAGCTAAAAATGAGGCCTGTGCGAGGACATTTGGAAAAGCTAAAGGCAGAGTGAGGGTAGGGTGGGGGTGGAGGTGGGTGCTGAAGAATATATAATTAAGGCAGTGTCTGAAATCGCCAACAGCTTGATGTCTCTGTAGAGACAGCAAAGATAGAGACTGCTCACTGAGAGAGGTAGATTGGGAGAGGGGGGCAGGTAAATGCATTTAGGAGAAATTGAAAGCAAAAGAGCAGGGAGCCAAGAGAAGAAAAGATGTCAAAAGTACCATACAGAAAGAAAAAGAAAAAAGACGAGAGCAGTTGAAATGTGTGGTCATGTGTTGGTCCCGCCCTTCCCCTGATAAAACTGATACAAGTCAACTGACGCAACATAACTGTCACCACTGTAGTGTTGCCGATCATGTACTGTTAAAGAAGCGCTGTGTTAAACAATCTAAAAAAGAAAAGCTGTCTACAGGTTAAAATAAAATGACAAAAAAATAGAAATAAAAATAGAAATATTTAAGGCTTTAAGGATTATCACAATAATGCTTTTCTGTGCTAAGATAAACAAACCGGTATGCACAGGCTGTTCCATTTCTTCTTTTACCACTACTGAAACAAGAAAAAAATTTAAACAATCACTTTGTCTACATTAGGTTAGCTCCACTTCAATCAACTCCAAATAGTTGCCTCTTTTTTTCTTTTTTTTTTTTTTACCCTTCTCTGCTCCAGCTCTCTTGTCCAATCACCCAGATCATCTTGAATCAGAGCAGCTTCACACTGATAAACCAAGCTGAGCTGAAGTGAAGCGAAAAACTGCAACGTCCTGGTTTGTTATTACTGGATTTTCTCCAATCTCTTCTTCTTTTTGTGCTTCACAGAGAAGGCAAGAAGAGACGTCTCATTCTGCTCTAGGCTGCTCTTAATATTAAACTTAGACAACCTGTGTTTTCTGTAAGGTTATGAACAGTACAATCATATTCTTAACAGTCTCCCAAGCCCCATCAACATGGTCTGGGTATATGCCGCTGTGTCCTCTCTATCTTTCTGTCCACAACTGCGTGAAACTACACAATATATCAACTCTGATGCCGGCCAATTCAAAACTCTGAACATGCATTTCCTGGTTTTAAAATCAGGCATTGACTCTAATCAGAAGTGCAGGAGAGGTGAGTTCTTTGGCCTGAGAGTGACTGATGCATCTGATCCATCGACTACAGGAAAGGTTGTATTTGAGATACTATCAAACATTCACATGTAAAAAGTAGTGCTGAAATGATTTAATATGCATAATGCTCTCACAAGCTTAATGTCCTTACTTGTTTGTGTTGTCACTGAATGATGGATTACATTAAAAAGACTGCAAAGCTGGAAAAGTCCTGAAAGATTTACTTGCTTTTACATTCAGAATATAATTGAACGTTTTCATCTATTTTGACCAAAATATATATGTTCCTTACAATTTAATTCCCTTCTGTTGAGAGAGGCTGCCTGTACATTTTTTGGCCATAATGGCTGCAGTCATATCAAATGAGTATAAAAGGTTAAACAGTTAGGGGACAAAAAGGAGGCTGTCCACTGGGTACCTGGTAAGAGGCCCTGGGTTTTATTTCCTAGGGTCGTGGGTTTGTGATGTCATGGCAACGATGACAGGCTGCTGGGAAGGTGTGACGTGATGCTGAGCAGACTCTGTCAAACCCTCAGCCTCCATCTTTGGCCGCTTGGCCTGGGGCTCACCTTGCTGCTCAGCTAAAGTTTCTGCGCTTGCCTGTCGGCTCACCAGCACTGGAGGGGAGCTGGAGGCCTGGGCAGCCAAGATCTGGAGAGGACTACTCAGGCCTGGACAGAAAATTAAGAGAAAAAGAAAAGTAAATACCTAGATGCCTTAATCTACTGTATATAAATAAACCTGAATGCAGACTGCATGCCACGTGACACTTTCTATCCCCATCTGAAGCAAAGATATTCATCTATATCCATCATTGTGTAATGCAAGAATCTTACCAGATGCATTAGCAAGGCTGGTTGCCGTGGCAACAGCAGCAGTGGTGTGTTTGCCATTCTGGGTAACAGGACGGACAGGAAGTTGATGCAAACCTGGGACAAAGTTCCTCCCATCCCCGCCCTGCACCACACTGTCCACAGTCTGGATCACTCGCTCTCTGTTCTGCTGGGCTTCTGACACAAACACACAACTCAAACGTGTAAAAGCAAAACTAACCAAACATTTTATCAGAAAATGAGGCCCTTACTTCATCATATAATGAGCATTAAAACATGAAAATCTCACTTAGATACAATAACAAACATTCTTTTCTTTGTGTTTTTGTGCTTCAAATAAGGCTCTACAATCTAGATGTTTTTCATGAGATAAAATGTTCATAATTTAGGTTACACATTCAACATTAGTGATTGCCATGAACCTGGACACAAAAAGCAGTGACAGTGATCCAAATGTTAACTGGTCAAGAGTTTTACAGTGTGAGCAACAGGTTTGGACTACAGAACCATGAATTCTTCTTTGAATTATCTGCTCTCTTGATCAACCCCCCGCTCCTGCATAAGAGATAACCCGCTCAGATCACTGACTGATAGTGACAACTTGTGGTTGGTGACAATATGTGGGTATGTTCAATCACCCTAGTAACATTCAAAGACGAGAAAATATACCCCTACATAATCTAATAAATTACACACGACATGGTCAATATTAATCAATCAAGTGGTCCATATTTAGGTAAATTCTGGCTCACCTCTATTAATGATTAGTTATAATCAAGTGTTACTAAACCAACAGACATCTGGTCAGTCACTTTGCTATGGTCACTCCAGAGCTCAATCATGCTTTTCACAGAATCATACAATCATCCTAAACTTTTGAAAATTTCAAAATAAATGTTAAACATCCAACACACTGGCAATAAAATGTGTGGGAGCCAAACGCAAACAAACATTGTTTTAATTACCTTCACAATACTGCAAAAAATGTAAATAATAGAGTAACAGACAAAAGAGATTTGCGTGGCTGTACCTCTGAGCTCACTGTTGCCCTCTGCTCCTCCAACAGAGGGGGCGCTGTACCCATTTGGAGGGTTGGAAGTTAGAGGGCCGCTGGTTACCACCCGCACCATGGTGACAGAAGACTGAGGGGGGTGCTGGAGCATGTGGATGGGCTGGACTTGGCCACCACCACCTGGAACTAAAGCAAGAGCTTTCCCCGGGCCTGAGGGCATGGCTGTCGGGTGAGGGGGTGCAGCCATGATGACATGCTGGGCACTGACTGGAGATCCTACGCAGAGAGACACATACAACAATTTCACCTGTTTTAGTGTGATTTTACCATAGTATATATGAAAGCCTTCTTGTGTGTGTGCCTTTGAATGTATATTGTGTGCAGGCTCACCTGGGGCACTCTGAGAGTACCTATACTCGGGTACTGAAGCCAGTTTGTTAGCAAGCTGTTCATGGTGGTCGTGGGAAATGGGAGAGCCCTCCCTGCTTAGGCATTCAGGAGTCTGCAGCCCACTGGAGGGAGGAGAAAGTAGTCCCTGGTGGGTCGGGGATGCAGGGGCACTCCTGAAAAAGAAGGGATGAAGGGAAGACAGGAGCAAAGGATAGAAACCGATGAATACATCACTGCTAGTACCTTCTGCAAAACACATTAACCTGGGACTTGGACTTACTTTGTTCTATCCATTCAAATGATAGCCAGGAGCAGAAGCAGAAAGAAGGGAGAAAGGGTTAGTGAAATTAGAAGCGACAGAGCATGTGTCTGACAGTCGTGTGTGTGCACACGACCATGACGCAGAAGGCCACAGGTGACCCACTTACCTAGAAGAGAGAGGTCCAAATGGCGTCCTAAAGCAAGCCACCCCTCTTTGCCGTCTTTTCCTGAAGGCTTGCTCCACCAGCTTGCTCTCAGAAGCAGAATCCACACGCCAAAAACTCCCTTTCCCAGGCTCATCCTGAGAGCGGGCCACTTTCAGAAAGTAGCGGTTGAGAGACAGGTTGTGTCTGATTGAGTTCTGGAGGAAGGCAAAATAAATATATTGTCATTGTTGAGTGTTACGACCTATGACGCTACTTAGGACAAGGTCAGGTGTATCATTCCAAGGTGCAGAAGTACATAAAACTGTCATAAAAACAGATGGACAAAAGTATGCAGTCCCCCCCCTTCCTCCCCCCTAACAGACACAAATATAGAAACAAATAAATACTTCCAATGCAGTGGGCTACATAATCCCATAAATTGCACCATACAAGTATTGCATAAGGATAGATTACCATTGGACATAGCCCTGACCAAAATACTATAGAATCCTATGTTTTTGTACCGTCCCTCTTATTTAACAGCCTAATTGCTGAAGGAACAAAAGACTTGCTAAACCTGGCTGTTCTTATTTTCCGTTGCCCCGATAGCTTAGTTGGAACCTGTTGTGTAGAGAGTAACATTTCACGACTTTTGAAATTACTGATAGTCTTCTGATTTCATGATACAACCATAATCTTCTAAATGTTAAGCTAACCTTTCAATCCCACGTGGCTGTGAAGTTTAGATTGTCATGAAAAGCCGTTAAGATCCAGTGAAGGACCCTACCTGCCAGCCCTTGTCTGCAGTGCGATAGTAGGGGTAGTGTTTGGTGATGTGGGCGTAGATGCCACTGAGAGTCAGCTGTTTGTCCTGGGCAGATGAGATGGCCTGGACGATCAGCTGTGCATAGGAATAAGGTGGCTTGGATTCATCCTGGACGAACAACACAAGTATTAACATCCACACATCTTGTATAAGCAACCTTTTTTCAAAGTTAAAAACAATGTGTTCTTTGGGGCAATTAACTCATTTTATGTTACGGAGTCTTCACCTTGGGGCTGTCTCCACCGGCCGGCTCCCCCCGCTGCTCACTCCCCCCACCTCTCTGCTCAGCAATGCTTCGTCTCTGCTCAGAAACGGCCTTTGCAGCATATTCAGCTGCTAACTGGAGGTCAGAGGTCACATTGCGTCCATAGCGATAGCCCGATGACCCTGCCCCTCGTGGACTAGCCGGACAGGAGTTGGGAACACTGGAGAAGAGAGGACAGAGTGTGTTAATGGCTTAAAGCGAGTTCTGAAAGAAATAGAGCTGCCAGTGTAAAAATAACACAAGTGAGTTTTAGCTCCTGGGACAACAGGTCTACACAGTCTCACTGGGGTACCAAATACATGGTAACAAAAATGTTATCATCTCATTCTGGGTACATATACATGCTCTAGGTGATGTCAACTTAACAGCACTTATCACATTCTGAAATGTCAAAGTCACCTTGTCAGCCAAAACAGTGATAAAAGCTTCCTAGAATCACTAATAAACCTTTAAACAAACATATAGAAAACTGTAAAGTGTTTGTGAAGTGGAGGTAATACTGCAATAAAAAAGAAAGGGGAAAAAATAAACGTCACATGATTGAGAATACTGGTGACTAATACACAGTATGAAGGCCAAATAATGAAGCAGGAAAACAAGGAGCAAATAAAGTGTGGCTATTTCTATTCCACGTTTTAATTTTGATACTTTGCTAAATATGGTTGTTTTTTGAAAAAATTAAAGAAATTCCCAAAACACATTCATCATTTTCAGGGAATCTTAATAGGACTGCAAGAAATAAATAAAGACAAAGACAAATCCTCATAATCTTTATCAAAATTGATATTTTACAGTATAACAGTACAAAGTTTCTCTTACACACAAGAAGTCAGTTTGGAAAAATGATATCATCTGAGATCCAGGGTGTTCTCAAACACATTAGGTAATCAACAACAACCAAAATACTCAAAACTAAGTATGTTAATTATTAACTAGGTTTAATCTGGGGCCGTCGAGAGACAAAACACAGGGAAAACCCAGTATGTTATACACACCTGCTTCTGTTAGTAAAGTAAACACTGGTTTCTGGGAGAGTCAGTGTGCTTTGATTTGCCTTTAGCAACAGAGAACCGCAGATAAAGAGAGTAACACACGCGCACACACAGGGAGGGAGAAAATATGTTTGTATTTCTTGGCTGGAGAAACCAGGCTGCAGGCTTTGTTTTGAAAGTGGCTTTGTAGGCTCAGCGTTGTGAAACGAATGAAGACGAACAGAAACTTCTACTGTTGCTCAGGGACATCTTAAGCATAAAAACATAACTATCTGTAACGCTGCATATTTAAAACTTCATTAAATGTTGTGTGCTTCCACGAGGGAGCAAGGGTTGTCTTTGCTTTCCTCTGACACCGTAATAACAACCATTTCAACCTTTCTGCATGTGTACATGGACCAGCAGGAGCGTGAATGCTGGTAGGGGCAAAAGAATGTTATTATATACAGTTCACTTAAGTTGCCAAACAGGAAAGGTGACTCTTACCACCCCATAAGGAGACACTGCTGGTGTTTTAAGTGGGAGCATGTGCTTTTACACAATACGCTTCCGTTGTACGTGTGTGGGTAAAGTTAAGGACAGGGGGGCACAACAATCTGCCCGAAAAAGGCCACAGTGATAGCAGTGAAGAGATGTATGAGCTAGCGTCTTTACCCTGTGTGTGTGTGTGTGTGTGTGTGTGTGTGTGTGTGTGTGTGTGTCTCCACGTGCGAGAGAACAGGAGCTGAGGGGGTGGGGGGTGCTCTGAAAAAAGGAAACCACGAATGGACGGAAAAGCGGCCTACAGGCAAAACAATCTGCCCAATAGCCAATCACGCACCTCAAAGCTGCAGCCATTCCATATAAGGAAGGCACACACAAGCTGACATTGGTGGGGATGTGTGATGTAAGGGCCAAAACACACCACCAGAGGGCACTCTCAGCACTGCCACACTTGCCAGTCACACATGCTGTATACATTTATAGAGCAGTGATTTTCAAAAGGTGCCATCACAGCTCATCAGAGAGCTGGTTTCCAACTCAGTAGAAACACTGCATCCAGAAACTGTTGTGCATTTATTTTGGTATTTTGTGAAGAATTTCTAGCAGAAACTATGTAATTTTATTGCTGAAAATATTGATGAAAGTTTTATCTTACTTGAAAGAATGTATTGTTTGGTCTCCTGGAAAAACAATACACAGAAGAACACTCATTTACACAATTAATCTTATGATTATAATGCCCACATTTCATATCCATAAATGTAAATGAACAAGTAGGTAACCATACATCATTACCTTTAGCAAATACTTTAAACAATACATTTATTCAATTCAACACTCTTTAAAACTCATGCCAATAAAACTATAAAAGCCTGCACTATTTTAAAATGTTTACATAGGTCTTTCTCCACCCTAGCAATAAATTAAAGCATTAAAATAATAATTAAGATTTTATTATTTTTCAAAAATGTATTACGTATTCCTTTTTTACATATTGTGTCATAAGTTGTTTGCATTAAAAGACAAAGAAATAAGTTAATGAGTACACCTTCAACCAGAAAGGATATTATCAATGAAAATTATCTGATATAGTATGTGGTTGAAAAACAGTCTGCAGGCCTTTGCGAGTAAAACCTTTGGCAATTAAGCCTCACATATGACCGCATAAACATGAGTAAGCATGCATAGACCCAGGACAAGGTGAGAAGAGTTCATACACTCTGATCGCACGACACGCAAAGACATCACTGAGCTTTAAAGTGTTTTGTAAACAGGTTTTCAGTCTCAGTGAACGTCCCTCCATCATCGATACCCATGTTTAAAAACAAGCAACCTCCTACCTTGCCAAAACAAGAACACATGCACTTACATAAAAGTGTAAAATATAATATAATATAGAATGGCTGAATTTATATTAGGAATACAAAAAACAATTATTTTGATACCAATTATTTAATATTTATTTATTAATTAATATTTTGACAATCAATTGCTTGGTCTAAATATAAAAATAATCAAGGAAAATGCTGATTATGATTTTGGTAATGTGATCAGATTTCTTGTTTTTTCAAACCAAAACACAAAGTTTACTATCACAAGAAAATCAGCAAATCCTCAAATTGGAGAAGCTGGATTCAAGGAGTGTTGGATGTTATTGTTTGAAAACATTTAAATAAAATTGCCAATTCATTTTGTGTTCATGATATTGTGTGTGTCTGTGGGTCTTTCCTTACCTGATTGTGCCTGTGGGCGATGGCAGCGGAGAGCCAAATGCCCTGATGTGCTCTTCATGCTGCTGCATTGTGGGAATGCTGATTTTGAGGGGAGAGATGTGGGGCAGAAGCGGGCGAGGGGGAAGAGAGGGCTGCTCCCTCTCTCTGTGATCCTCAGGCTCCAGGAGTGACATAAACTGGATCTTGATAACCGTACTGGGAAAACGAAACATACACCTGGAGAGCAGAACAGCAGGAGGGAGAGACGGTGGAAGGAAGCCACAGGACAGAAGAGAAGAGACACAGAAACAAAGTCTGATTACTGCCTTCTCTTCTTTACAATGCTCGACAGCTAAGCATTTTCACAGATTATTGATCTTCCTTAGCAAATGGAGTCTGCCCACTTATCATAGAAATGTACAGTATGTGTTTAAATTGACACTTTTAGACTTGTTGGCTAAAACTATTAGTTTTAAACTGCTCAGGAAAATAGGGAGATATGAACATTTGCAGTACCATGACAATTGGGCTAACTCCATCTGCTGAGAAAGAGCATGCGATAAGATCGAAACCTAGTAGAACAGCTAATTAATGGACTTTGTGGTGAGAGCGTTTTGTCAACTATTGATTCCAATGTCAAGAATAAACTCAAATTTGTATTATATGTTTTAAGTTACACATAGTGGGCAAAGAAATCTGCCTGAAATTACAAAATGCTAACACTTCTCCAGTGTGGATGTTCTATTTCGAAATACCAAATCATATCACAAAGCAATGACACATTCCCCTTAACCATAGGGGTTTGTTTATAATATAAACAATATCTTGAGTCAACACCTTTCGTGGACAAAAGACTAAGCTGGTGTGGACTTAACACAACGTCCACTAGCCTGTATTTCCTCTTTCAGCAGGTCTGGACAACTGCCTCAGTGAAAGAAGGATCAAGCCTAAACAAAACACGTAAAATGTTTTACACTGGAACCTCAATGACTAATGTAAATAGTTGTATTTCTACAAAAAAAAAGGTACCGGGAGCCAGGTCATATAATCTGTGTTGTTAAGTCTTTGTGACTGCAACCATCCTATCTACCCAAATATGATGATTGCACCTTTGAGCAAGAAAATAAATCCCTACTAATTCTAGGGGTGCTGAGCTCAGGCTCAGACCTCCCTGTGGAGACCAACAAATGAAAAGAAAAAATCCACAAATGTGTTGTAAGCAGTTTCAGACACCACCCTATGATAAAAATATGGAAGAATTGTTCCATCTTTCCCTATAATTAGTCTCCTGAGAAACTGCAGCTGCCAATCCAATACTGATCCATGGACAGTCTGCTCCCAGCTGTCTCTGCCTCAAGCAGGCGATCCCCAACTACTGAGTGTCCATGCAAAGAAGAAGAGCAGTAGTGAGAGAGAAAAGAGGTCTGTGGCAACTTTGAAGGAGTTTCAGGGTTCCGTAGCTGAGATGGATGAGACCTCATGCAACAACACTTGCTTCTTTCCTTCACCAGTACCAGCTGCATGCCAGAGGAGTAAAGAGAAAGCCACTGTTCAGAAGAACTCACATGACATTTTGAATAGTGTTTGCTAGAGGTCATGTGAGAAACTTCGAGACAAAAAGGAAGGTTCAATTGCCTAACGGGACCACAAATCGGCTGCCATCAGATTAGTCCTGCGCATCACCCAAAACACATGCCCAACAATATAGTGCTGCAGGTATGATGTATGTTTGTAGGCCAGAAGTTATCATTGCCTTGGATTCCCCGATAAAAAGCCAAGGGGATTTTTCCCATTGGATTTTTGCAGAAAAACTGCGGAAAACAAAACTTTATGATACTAATACGTTTTGTTCAACAAGATAATCTTCACAAACAAACACCACTTTTATGATTTTTGAAGCGTAAATGCAATCAGCAGAAGTAAAGAAAAAAAAAAGCCAAAGTTAGGCTATAAACTAACTACACCACGGTTGCACGACTAACGTGCTTAACTCTTCTACAAAAGCCTTTTGTAACGTTGGAGTTAGAAGAGTGCAAGTAGAAACACCACCAGGCTGTAGAGGTGGACGAGTGAGTAGAAGAGTTTCCGTGTTTGGCGTGATGACGTTTAATGTTCCTGACAACCTCTTTAGTTTCATTCAGCCACTTGTTAGCAACTGCCTTTTCTAAGGCAAAATTCACAGGTGGGGAATTTACTGGTGTATTTTCTGTCATAGAACAAAACATGAAAATCTCTTGAGCTTGTGTTAACCCCAGATCTTATTTCATGCATCCAACCAAAACCCCAAGGAGCCCGTTTACTTTGAGACAAGGTGACCGTAAGTGCAAAAATGCTAACTCATATCTTGGTAGCACTGAATTGATGAAGATTATGTATTTTACAGCAAGACAATTAACCCCAACATCTACACAAACAACAACAACAACAATGTCCTTGAGGGGCAGGTCAGAGTCCAGACCTCAGGCCAGGAACTGAAAATTGCTGCTCACTCAGGCTCACAGTGAAACTTGACAGAGCTTGAGCAGTTCTGGGAAAAACTGGCAGTCTTCAGATGAATTAAGACGATACAGACTAAACCACACAGATTCAATTCATTTTAACCAAAGGTGCCTCTACCACGGCCGTGGTGCTGTATTTGCACTAAATTTAGATCAATCTGTAGAGATTTGTTGGCATCAAAGCAGCAATCACTTAATTAATCCAATGCGAGTCAAAGCTGTAAAATTATATATGTATAAGTACTATAAATGCACCAGGATAACTAAATTACTAATTATAATAGTTGAAGAGGTTCAAGTCTTAACTCTGCAGTTTTCCAGCGGGAGAACAATGCAGGCGTACATGGTTGTGTTGGATATGGCCTTGGTTTTTAAGTCTTGTGTTTACTCCATGTGCTCCTGCAATGAGGATGTCATTTCAGCCTGCACTTCCCGTTCACTGCCAGACACACCCCCAAACAGTCTTGACAGCCAATCAGAGACGATAAGAGCACCACCCCCCCCCCAACCCACAAACACACACCTCTTCCTTGTGCTCCACCCTGTGATTGACACACACACACACACACACACACAAAGTCAAAGCTTTGAGTCTTGCTACTGTATTGAACGAACCAGTGAAGGCAAATTATTTAACATGGACAGTGGTACAACAACAATAAAACAAAAAACATATTTAAACGCCAGATGATAATATAACATACTTTTCAATATAAAACAAACATCTCTTCCCACATAAACTCGTGAGCTGTACACTCAGGGGTTCGTTTGTTTACATTAGTGTTTACGTGACGGCGACACGTTGGCTAACAGCCTCACAACAAGCTAACATTATCGCTAACACAAGCGCCACGGAAATTGTTGAGACAAGACTTTCACCAGCAGCCAAAACACTTCCATGTGAAAACATTTTTTAAAAGTTCGGATATTTTAGAAAGACACTTCTAACACAATATGACAACACGCCTCTGTGCGAAATATCGACCATTAGCACCTTTTTATTTTATATTTGCTAACTAGCTTGGGCTATGGCTTGTCAGTAGGCCAAATGAAGCTACATTTGCTAACGGCTAGGTTAAATCACTGATTCACAAAGTGGGGTGAAGTTACCCTGGAGGGTAGACAAATGAATAACAATTATAATTTAACAGATAAAGGGGAGATTTGTTGGCTTATCATGTTACAGCTTCACTGTTCAAACCAAGGTTCCAGTACATGTATGCGAAGTTATGCCTGATCAGACCAAATCAAACCGCTCTGATTAGGGGTGTCATGATAAACTCCGTGTCCCACTCAGAATCTGTCTGAATATGGAGGGCAGCAGCAGGTGAATAATGTTTTTCACAATGTTTTGAAACTATTAAGAGTTCTTAGTTATGTGTTCACATAGTCCACATACAATTTTATAGTTATTTCTTACAGTTTGATTCAACCGTTAGGTGTCCCAAAAGGGGGATAAGAGGCTTTAAAATACAAAGTGCATCGTGACATCCGTTCCAAGGCTGTATGGTCATCAGTAGGTCGATGCTTAAAATGAACATTAAAGTTTGGCTAGCCCTGCAACAGCCAACCACCTTGGTACCATAATTAGCCTGTCGGTAGCGGGTATGCTAACTGACTTAACTCACTCTCTGGGTAGCTGCAGCGGCGGCGCCCCTCTCCGCTGGAACACCCCGTCAACGAACACGCCGTTCTTGCCCAAGCATCGGAGGGAAAACCCGTCCGCCTCGTCGTAGGTGATCTGCAGATGTCGCCGTGAAATAAAGCTCGAGTGGCCCATGTTGATATCCACGGAGCCGTGAGACGAGTTCCGGCCTATGGTGACCGTCCTCTGGCGCATGACAAACTCAAAGTCCCGGCCCTCGAGCCTGGCCAGGGCCTGCGGAGGAGGACACGCGAGGCGCACGGGAAGAATCCCGGCGTCCGCGCGGGCTTCCATCAACGGCGGACCCAAGAGGGCGAGCGAGGGCTGGTGATAGGCGTGCGAGGTCACCGCGACGCGCACGGGACTGCACGGTGCCGACTGTAAAGCAAGCAGGGCTCGAGCTCCGGTGTCGTCCCGGTAGTCTGCCATCTTCTTTCGGAGGGTCAACAACACTCACACGCACGTACACACACTTTACTTCTCGCACACACAGAGTTGCAACGTGAGAGTTTTCGGACAGAGCACTTGTTAGCTCCGTGGTTGTCTGAACAACATGGAGTCCGGGTCGGCGCAAAAACGGGACCAGAGTCTCCGCAGGAACTGGACGGGTGATGCGTTCAGGGCCTCCTCGAAGCCGATGGTACAGATATCACACAGGACTAAATAGTTAAAGAACAATACAGAGTTTGCGTCTAATTGACATACGTTGTCTTATATTCAGCAAAATCACATTTAAATGTCTTCTCCAATTCACAGCATTTAAATCTAGTATAAGAGGAGGGTCCATTTTTCATTAAATATAAACGATTTTTGGACAGTCAAACTCACATTGGTTCAGGGCTCCTTAGGTAATACTCAACAATATGAGATTTTGCCAGCATTAATAGAAATAGAAAGTAACATCGGGCAACAAACGATAACAGCAGAAAAGTAGTCCACAACATCATTTCCATCATGGATGCAGGTTCTCTTCCCTGAACGCCACACCTGGGCGCCTCGGTCGATAGGCTACAGTTCATTTCGTCACACCAGGAAACTGAGTTCAGAAGTATCTCGAGACTTATGATCATACATCCATGCTTATGATCTGCTGTGGTATTATTCGGAACTGATCATTTATTAGTCTTTCATTTTCATGTCTTTGATGGATTACGTCTCTGAATACGTTTAAATCACTGCAAAGTTTTTTGTGAATTCAAAAAAAAGTTGACGAATCACAAAATGTCACAGCCACTAAAAACATATCTATAGGGTTTACAGTTAATGATGTTGTTATTTATGGTACAGTTTGGGCGCCCAATCACGATGCCTGAAAATGGTGCATTTAATTGACAGGTTTTGTGTGTAATATCACAGATTTCATCTATTTTCAGCAGATAGTCTGTTTTTTTCTCAATCGCAGCCTCAAGAACATGTGGTGTCTGCAGTGTAGCTGGTTTGCCGACATCAGTTTTTTTTCTTTCTTTCTTTTTTAATCTTTACCCTCTGTTTATAAACATGGAAAGAACAAGATGCTGGAAAAACTTGGATAATGGATCTGTGATGGAGCAGGAGCGCATGAACAATAAAACAAACCGACCATCCACACGAGTGCGCTGTTGGGATATAAAACAACAAGAGCGCTATAATTGACACAAAGTAACAACGAAATAACGGTAAACAATGTAATGTACTATTACTGATATCTGGTCAAAAATGAAGCCACCGTCTGGCTTATATCGGAAGGAACCCTCTTCGCTTTTTTCAGCAGTTGTACATTTACTCAAGTACTGTACTTTAGTAGGTATTTAAGAGGTATTTGTACTTGAGTATTATCTTCTTGTGCTACTGTCAACATTTACTAAAATTCAGAGGGAAATTGTCCTTTTTTCTTCACTACAATTATTTGACGGCTTTAGTTACAGTACATTTTCCTTATTACACTTACATGCCTTTACTTAAGATTTTAAATGCTTTGCAACATAGTATTTATTTACAGTGTGGAATCAGTACTTTTACTTAAAAAAAGGATCTGAATACTTTCTTCACCACTGCTTTTATTATTTCAGCCCCATATTTTACACGTGGTGGAAAGAAATACATGAACATCTCCCATATACAATGAAAACCTGTGAAATCAGCCTGCAATTAACATCAGTACTTCCTTTGGTGAATATTTTGTTATCAAAGAATTGTTGATTTCCCAACATGGTTAAGTGTTGGGACAACAGTGGGTGGCTGTTTTGTGTCATTATATTATAGTGTGAGATGTTTTTTGTTATTTTCTCCTCCCGACTTTGGCCTATACTTCAGACTGACCACATGCTCTAAACTTTTGACTTACTGGGAAAGAAATGTTCCTCATATTTTTTTTAACTTCTTTGTAAGTATCAAAATGTCTCCATCATTTCAATCATTTGTAGCACCTGCATGTTGCATGCTGCTATAACAGTGATCACGTCACATATAAGAATGACAGTATGCATGAGAAAAATCCAAACTATCCTTTATTGTTAATGCAGATTTTACAAATGATCCATTTGTCAATCACCTTAGGATAAATATTGATAAAAGCTTTATCTGGAACAACAAAGAGAAGTACATTATATAGATCTGCGCACAACTTACTATAACCATGATAACAATAGATGGAAAATGGATTTGGTGTTTAATCACAACAAGGTCTGTACACAACAATGATTATCCTTAATTTTGCTATGTTTTTTTAGCTTGAAGTTTCAGGCCGTGGCACCAGCTTCAGTTTGATTGGTCGTTTTGGCATTAGCAGGCCCTGGATGTCCAGCTCAAAGGGCACCTGGCAAGAAATTACATGTGAAGAGAGAAGAAGTGTGAACAAAGTCAACAATGCATGAAACTCAGCCTTGTTATTTCATCAAGGCAGTATGACAGAGGTTAGGAACCTGATTTAAAGAACAGATAGCGTACTGTACAAAGTCTCAAGTAGTGGCTTTCTATCTTTGAACAAACATCTTTATAACACTGATGATTGGATACATTTGGGATTATATAACCCCCAATATCACGTGCAAACTAGCAATAAATAATGTTTGGACAGGATTGCTGCATACACAATAAAAAATCAACAACAAGCCTCACCTCAGTCTCCTTACACACAGAGAAGCTGTAACGTTGGAGGATCTCCACCAGTGCTAGTTTCATCAATACCAAAGCAAATCGCATCCCAATGCAGTTCCTTGGTCCTGCCCCGAAAGGCATGTACGTGTACGGATCAATAGTCTCCTTGTTTTCCTTGCTGAACCTGAGCGTACACGCGCACAAACACACAATACTGTATTAACAAAAGAAATGAGGCAATGACCCACAGAGCTTGGGTGCTTTCTGTGGCTGTTTTGGTAAACGTATAAATCCATTCTATACCTCTCAGGTTTGAACTCCTCCGGCTCGGGCCACAGATCAGGGTCCCGGTGCAGGGGCCATGTGGGTACCATGACGACCATATCTTTTGGAATCACAAGGCCATTTATTTCAACAGTCGCCTTGGCCACGCGCTCCAGACGCGGGGCAATGGGGTACAATCGGAGAGACTCGTTAATGACACTCTCTAGATAATCCATCTGCATCAGAGCCTGGTACTCAACTGGAGCCTACACAAACACACAGACACACATATACATGACTGCTTTGAATTTTTACTAATGACATTCGGGAGAAGACAACCAGCTAGCTAACCAATTGCTGGCTGTAGCCTTATATTATACAGGCACGAGAGTGGTAATCAATCTTCTGATCTAACCCTATATTTCCCAAAACAACCCTCCTTAAATATTAAAAATAGTAGCACCTATCTCTGCAGCTCTACTGGACTTTGTAGACTCTTATAGGTCATTGTTTTGGTCGCCTGTAAATTCCATTCTTGCACGAGTAGGCTACCTTTTTCAGCAAAGTAGCTCTGTATGCAACCTGCCACCAATTAAGAGACAGACAATGTTAGCAAATAGCTGGTTGGAATTATGCTTCTCTGAAGATACAAGTAAACGTCTCTGCAAACCTACGCAGAGAAGGATGTTCTGGGTAACCGTACGTCGCTGAGGGGCTGATGCAGATCTCAACTGTGCATTGTGCAGACTTGCGTGTCAAGCAAGCCAACTGGTTAAAAATCATGTTGGGAGGCGGGTTTGTAACAGAGGTGAAAACCACTTAAAACAAGAAGCATCATTTCAGCTTAAAACTAGCAGCTAATGACCCAGACACTTCTTTTCAGAGTGGTTGGAAATCATTTCAATTAAATTTATCAGGTGGCCAGAAACACAACTCCTGATGATTATTAATCTATGTTAGCCATATGTAAGGTGATAATATATTAGATCTACGGGTTTGTCAAGCAGCTTTTAATTAATTATGGTGAGAGCTTCTTGCCACTCCCAGCGTACCTTGTTAGGGAAGGTGGAGTCGATCTCCTCCTGCAGCTGTTTCATGATTTTGGGGTTGGTCGCCAGATTGTAGGCCAAGAAAGTGAGAGAGCTGCTGGTTGTTTCGTAGCCAGCAAAGAGGAAAATCATTGCTTGAGAAAGGATCTCATGATCGTTTAAACCTGAGGAGGTAGCAAGGGAATATGATTTAGAATAGCTTTAAGTCGTACTTTTATGTTTGTGTAGATACTGTATGCGGCAGTGTATGTCACCTTTATCCTGTTCCACTTTATTGGGGTCATTGTTTTTCTGGGAGTCAATCATCAGCTGAAGGAAATCCACTCGACTCTAAAAGTAGACATATATGAGAATTGCTTTGATTATATTTCCGAATCTGACAATATACATAATATACCTAAATGCTTGCACAGATAGCCATACCTTTTGCTTGGTGGTCTCTCGGTTAGACTTGATCTTCTGCAGTGCAGCGTAAAAGAAGTCTGTGACAGACTTAGGAAAAAAGGAAAACTCCAACTTCTCAAAAATAGGAGCCAAAAATGGGAAGAAAGCTGGAATTTAGCAAAAACAACACATTTATCAAGGACACAGGAAAGACAGTGACTGTAAGTTACCAAGCACAATTGTTTTTTGGTTAACCAGCATTGCTGCGTGTTACAGAAATAAAATGAATTCTTTACCAACAGAGAGGAAGATAGGGTTGAAAAAGTCAAACTTCAGCATCTTCTTGATGTTAGTGACAAAGGGGTCTGAGGGGTTGTTGAGTGAGTCTATGTCTACACTGAAGGCTGTGCTGGCCACTACATCCATACTGTAGGGTCCAAAGAACCTAAAGAGCACACAAACACATCAGAGATGTCCTCATCCTTTCGTGCTTAAAAGGAGTTGACTTCATGCATTTTCTAAAGTAAATTTAAATGAACAGAGTATAAAGTGTTCTTACTCCTTCAGCTCTAAAGGTTCATCCTTGTCTGCCTTCTTTTTCATGCTGCTGATCAGGTTAGCACAGTGGTGCTTCATTATGCCAAACATCTGAGGCACAGACAGGGACAGACAGACAGAAATAACTCTTATACACTGGCTTACTGAAATACTGGAAAAAACGTTTGTGCTGTTTCTGTTTGTGCTTTCTTTAAATCAATGGTTCCCAACCCGGGCTCGAGACCCCAAAAAGGGTTCCAGGATAAGTCTGAGGGTCACAAGGTGAATAAAGGAATATGTTACACATAATTATGTTTGTTTTTCTCTAATAGTAGCTGTTTTCTTGTGAAATACTGAAGACTTTCACCTCTTTAGGCGTTTAAAAAACCTTCAAATGAAACAATCCAATAGGGAAAAATTTATTTTTGGTTTAATTGCGGCAGCCCATCGCCACACTGAGACCCTTACTCTTGATGAGGGCTTAAAAGTAGCCGTTACTTCATTTCAATCGATCACAAGCCAGGTTGGGAACCATTGCTCTAGAGAGAATCTAGTCAAGTTACAACACAGACCTAGGTTAAAAAATGTTCTGGTCAACATGCCACAAAGGGCAGAGGAGATACAGTGCAGGAGAGAGCTGTACCTCTTTCAGTCTTCCTGAGGTAAAGGAGGGAGAGAGGACACTACGGATCCTCCTCCACTGGTCATCCTCAGCAATAGACACGGCATCGTAAAGTTGCCCATTCAGACGAAAGTTCTGTAACAGAGTTAGGAAACATCTGCCGATGATAAGGAGAGTTCTGCTACAATATTGAGTGATTGAATGTGTTATATGCTAAGTCTGCATACTCTGCGATTGGTGAAGAGAGAGTAACACTCCTTTATCAGAACAGTCTTTATCATGGCAGGATCTGTGATACATAGCACGGGCTGACGACCATCATAAATGCTATATGATAGGAAAAGAACAGAATATGGATAGAAAAATAATAACAGACCAGGTGAGATTTTTATGCAGTGAAATACAAATGTATTCTTGTAAAACAGGTATTCAATAACAGAGATGCTTTACATAGACAGACAAGCAGCTCTTAGGACAACCATCAGATATACATTATACACACATGCTGTACAACATGCAGACTTACCCCCATGTTCTCCCATATTTCTTGAAGCACGCTTCATCAAAGTTAGTGAATCCCTGGGTACAAGAATAATAATATAAAGATTATGAATTAAACCTTTATGAACCTTTCTTCAGTCCACTTTAACATGGTGGAAATATTTGAAGCATGAAAAGTTATATTTAAGACATTTACATTTACATTTAGGCATTTAGCAGACGTTTTTATCCAAAGCGACTTCCAAATAAGAGCTTTACATAAAGTGCATAGAACCATGATTGAAAACAACAAGATGTCTCATCAGACTTGTAAGGGCTGGTGAGGAATCACAAGTGCTATAAGCAAGTACATCGCTGCCAGTGGCAGAATTGAAAAGAGCATTAAATCTAAGAACAGATGATCTTTGTACATTATCAAATATAATACATTCAAACTAAAATACAATTCTAACTTGCACATTTGTTAGTGCAAGTACTCAAACATCAGCCAATATTGAAGTAGACACACAGAAGACTGTTTTGTCACACGCTTTAATAGAATGAGAGCAAAACGGAGACAAATATAGACATAAACAGCAGCCGTACCATACCACAAGTGCAGGGGACACACCCGCACTCCTCCCACAGCAAAAGCAAACATGGGTCACATTTTATGGCCCTAAATGAAAGCTGTAATGGTTTTGTATAACCGGTACTATAAAGGTCAGCAGTTCAATTTCAAAAACCTGTAATGGGATATTTTGTCCTTTTTTGAAGGACAAAATATAATTTCCCTGCCGAGGATGTGCAGACAGCACTTGAAATGTTCAATTTCTCAGTGAGCTCGTACCTGAACATGAAGTACACACGCAAAGGCTAAAGGCGTTGAATGGTAAATGAGAATGAATAGGTTGATTGACCGACTTGGATTGGTGTCATTAAAAAAAGGGGGGAAAAAGAGTGGATTTTTAACAGGCTATTTGTGTGCAAATGAATGCCTTCTCTACAACACTTGAACAACAGCACTGCTATTTCTCATATAGCTTTAGGGCTGCAACCAACAATTACTTTCATTAATCTGCCGATTATTTTCACGATTAATCGTTTAATCTATAAAATGTCAACGTTTGTCTACGCAGATACCTGGTGAAGAGCTACCGGCAGGCTAAGGAGGGCCAGCAGCTCAGCGGCAGTGTGTCGTACCTGAATGAAGCCGAGCATCGGCGGCTCCAGCCGCAGCCCGTAGCTGCCAGACCAACTGTGGTTGACATAAACGACCTGGCTAGCCTGGTGGAGGTCTACAAACTACGAGCTGCCATGTAAGAGACGAGAGCAGAAGAGAAAACTAGTGACCTGTTTGTTTAGTTATTTATTAACTTTTTACTATTTACATATCCTTTGTTTTACATGTCTTCATTTGACACGTGTTTTGATTTACATTATGAAAGAGTTTGTAACTTTGAAGTAGTTGTATATATTATCTTTAGTCAAGGTACTTCTGCCTTAAACTTTCAATCTTGGCTCACGTTTGAGAATGTAAATATATCAAAGTTTTTGGTGTTTGGATATTCAATATGGGCATGTGCTAAATGCCTAAAATGTCAATTTAAGTGTTTGTGCTTACAAAAAGGAGGGATGATGTGGACAAACTGTCTGCTGTAACTTTACACAGTTAGATTTTGTTTTACCCCTGGTGTTGGTGGATAGGGTTTCGGTTGTCAACATCACCCTGATAGTGTAATCAGTGTCTGCCCAAATCTGCTGTTCTCTGCTTTCCACCATATCGCTGCCTTTGTCCGTTTCACTGTCTGACATCATATGCTGCCCTGATCACATCCCTGCATGCAGTCAGCCTTAGTCACATCTAAATTAATTTGGCAGTCAGTCTCAGCTGTATGGCCAGCACACAGTGGACGTCTGGTGCAGGGCGACGAGATGTGTCCTGCCCGTTCAGACATTAGAGGGATAAAAGCGTATTCCTTCTGTGTTTCTGACAAAGATCTCTTCAACATATTCCTCCCTTTTAAAAAAAACAACAAAAAAAACAGATATGATTAATGACAAATGGTTAATGCAGATAATATGTGTGTTTGTTTGTAGTCTAGTAGAGCTGGCAGCTAAGAGCATCCAGCAGGAGTTACAGCGCAGGAAGAGCCAGGAAGATGCCTGGAACAACAGTGCTATCGACCTGGTCAGAGCCTCAGATGTAAGTTGTGTGTGTGTGTTCATACACTTAATTAATTTTAAAGTGAGCTATACCTAATTTAATTTAAAACAAATTCTGTGCTACACATTACTTGTCCTATGTAAATTAGATTGATAATCTCTTTTTTTAGAATTAAAAAAATTAGAGAATGCCAATGTAACCCTGGTTTTGACATCAAGACACTTTATGATCATTACATAGTTTAAAGCTTTCCATAGCTTGTGATTCACAAATTCGGCTTGAGTTTATGGGTAAGTGCAGAGATTGATGCTGAGCTCCCAAACCCAATATGTCTTTCTGATGCTTCTATAACTCAAACCCTGCTCGTCTTCATCTCCGTCTTTCCTCCGTCCTTTTTCTATCTGATTTGTTTATCTGAGTCTCTTTCGTTCATTTACGTCCTCCTGTTTTTGGTCTTCAGGCCCACTGTCACTACGTTGTAGTGAAGCTCTTTACTGACAAGCTGGGGGAGATTGGTGACACAGCGATACACTCAGCGCTGTCAACCCTGGCTCTGCTCTACGCCCTGCACGGCATCACAAAGAACTCTGGAGACTTCCTACAGGTCAGAAACATAGAAACAATATGGTCCACAGTCAGTGCTTAATCTTATTGCAGGTTTTACAGACACATTGTGCAAAGCTGCTCCAGCTATTTGCATACTCCCTGTACTGTTGGTCTGTCAGTTTCACTGTCTGCTTCCATAATGAAAAGCAGCCTCAATTGCCTCTTTGTCTCTGAGATAACAAAATGGTGTGCTGGATGTGTAAGCCTGGGTGACGGGTGTCTTTTTTGCTGTTTAAATAAAACAAATTGGATGAAAATATACGACTTGCTTGCTCTGCAGTGAGGAAAATGTAGTTTTAACAGAGAGAACCCAATCTTGCTACCATCTGTTTCCTCACTGTTTGAGCAGCTGAGTGAGGTCCAGCAGGTCGTGTTCACCCACATCTCCATCTGTTTTATTTCAGGCGGCACTGCTGAGTGTGCCCCAGGTGCTGCAGATTTCTGTTCGTATCAAGGAGCTGCTGTCTCAGCTGAGGCCCAACGCTGTGGCTTTGGTAGATGCCTTTGACGTCCACGACAAGAGGCTGAAGTCGGTCCTGGGGCGATATGATGGGAATGTCTATGAGAACATGTTTGAGTGGGCTCGCCGTTCACCCCTAAACTCCACAGAGGTCAGTAAGGGTCAGGTAGTACTGAGAAAATGTTTTGTTTGTAGGTTTAAGGGATTTAATTACCGCTAAGCCTTATGGCTCTGCAAGCTACTAACAGGCCACAACATACACTAAATGCCAGAAACAACCAAAGGATGAAGGCCGTCGCTCCAAATAGAACTAACAAATAGACACAGATGGAAACTGAACTAAAATACTTCAGAGATGAGGGTTATCATTCCCATCTCATTGAAATGTTGCTCTTTTTTCCATTCATCTGCGGCAAACAACTATCATGCATCCATATCTAAACTCTACATCCTTGGCGTCTGCCCTCACACAGGCTTATATGAGACAAGACCCCCACTCTGCTTAAGCTTGGCAACAAATAACAAATGACAGCACGTGACTGTAACAGCAGTGACAAATAATTCTCAATCCAAGTCTCAATAAATTAGCATTTTCAGATCCTAGCTTCTCAATTTGTGTTAAATCTGTAGACGAGAGAAGCATTTTAATATGGCAGGGCAGTAGTGTTAAACAGTGATGTTTTATTGGTTTGAATTATGACAACATAACTATTTTTTGGTGTAGAGTTCAGTTGTACAGTTACATTTAACCCTTTTACATTTAACCCTTGTGCTACCCTATGGAGAAGACACTGGGTCAAGACAATGGGCCACTGAGTAAATATGACCCGGCAAGGTAGCACAAGGGTTAAATGGCTGTATATAGTGGCGTGAACTCTGATAAACAGTGCTTTATCATGCTATCATGCTATTATGCTTTTAAGTTTTACATTACTTGGATGTGTTTGTGCCAACCACAATTGTTTGGCATCAGAGGATGACTACAAAATGCAAATACTATCTTACATCAATGTGGTCAAGAAGACTGTATATATGATTGTATTTTTCCATGCTCATTATTTCAGCTTAACAAATGCTCCACACCTTCTTTCCTCCCCAGGTCCATGAATCCTTCCACAAGTATCTGAAGCCCCTGCGCTCCAAACTGTGAGCTGATCGTTGCACCTTCATTCCTGGCTATGACCCTTCAACTCTGCGGTCAACTTTAGCACTATTAACCAATCATATCAACCCCGTGATTGTCTTCACTCGCCACCAGTCTGAAGGAACTTAGCCTTTCCTACTCTGTCTATGGTTTTCAACTTGTCCACATATAGACAGCCTCTCTCAAGGCTATGCTATACATGGTATACATTTTGGAGCAATGTAGACAGCAAGCTTGTTCTCTTGGGGATGATGGGGGAATCACCGTTGGGCTGTAGACAACTTAAAACAATGTGAAGACAATGTTATTATTGAGGGGGATGGAAACTACACCAGGAATTACATTACATATAGAAAATAATATATAAAATAATGAATCGTTTTAACCCAAAAATTTGCTTTAAGAATTCTGAAAAAGTGCTTTCAGTTTTAGTTGCCTTGTTTTCTGAGGGAAATTCCATTGTAAATTTTCGTAGTATTTCATTTTTCCTCGTCTTTCTTTCACTTTCTGCTGCGTGCCTGAAGGCTTCTCTATGTGAGCCAGCCAAGATGCAAATGCCATCTCTTTTTTTCCAAACAAGAAGAACAGAATGTTATTATGGACGTTGCATAATGTTAGAGCGTTTTATGTGAGGAACAGACCAACAGCAAAATCAGTTTTGGTTGTTTCCCCTGACTACGAGGACCAACATTTGAAATTACACTGTGCTCTTTGTCATAATTATTATTAAAGAGGCATTCATTTATCCATGACATTTCTTTGCACGGGTTGATGGTACTTATCATCTTCACAAGTCTGTGGAAACCCCCCTACCCATGAATTAAGGTTTAATATGACTTAAACTACAGTCATTATGTAGTTTGCATCAGATAAACAACCAAGCAAATTAGAGCAGAAGTCCAACAGAAACATTAAGTAAAGATTTAAAAACTGTAACTAGAAATATACATTAAGTTCAATTGTGTTTCAGAACAGTAAAGATGTTAATTATTATGCCTTAAAAGTCATTGTCCTACATTCTATCAAACTGTTCCTCGCAGCCTTATGTTGATACTTTACCCAAAAAGTATGCTTTTAGTATCGCAAACCCTCCGTCTGTAGGCTGGAATGGTTTAATGTTGGTAGTTTTCTCTTTAGGTCCCCTCCTTGAATTTGTGTCATTCACAATGGTCTCCAATGCTGACAAGTTTTTACAAGACGAAAAAATGCCTAAAATCTTCCATCTTGCTCTATTTCAGTCGCAAAGGTAAAACAATCTGCCTTTATTCTCAGTCCCATCACCTGTCACATCTGCATTTTTACTGAGTGACTCGTCAAGAAACCGTGGAATGATTTCAGGGCTCTCAAGCACTTGCTGGAGATTCAATTGAGCACTTTGTGGGGTGATTTGTTTCTAATTCCTCTGTTTCTGAGAGAATTTGCTTCCTCACGAATGGTGGTTCTCCGTTAAGCTGTGTGTTCAATCATCAGAATAAATGATGAAACTATTCTGTGGTCCGCAGGCTTTTGAATATTTCTGTGGGACAGAATGTTTTCTGCAGATACTGGTGTGTAAAAAACACCTGTGATGAAAGGTAGTATGAATTTGTGACAGTTATTGAGTGTTTAATGAGGCCACATATGCACTTTATATGTGAATTAGTATTGTCCCTCCCTGCTGTGTGGGGTTAATATATTATAAATAAGAGTCAACCCCAAGCCAACATCTGGATGGATTCTTAAGGTTTATAATCAAGCACATTTTGACTACAAACTGTCAATAAATCCATTGTTAATTTACTGTGGTGTTTAAACCCTGCCTAATTATTCTGATTCAAATATGATCAAAATATGTGCATACTGGATACTTTTTTTCTCTCTCCCTAGTTTAGTGTCAAACTGTTTTAGGAAAACACTATAAATTGATTTAGCAAGCAGAAACAAATAATATTTCATAGATTTGTGCTCTTGATTTATTTCAACCTGTAATCTGTAGTTTTGTATTTTTCTCATGGAGCAACCAAATCCAGCTGTAGATACTGAGGCTGATCAATAAAAGTTGCAAGAGAACTACTCAGAGATTTGTATGACTGTAATGATGAAAGGGAGAGCTTTAATTTAAAGCCTCACTGTGAACTGTAAAGATGATTTGTGGGATAATGATGTGCCTGAGGAAGTTGTCTTTTCCTAATCTTAACTATTGGAGAATGTTCTTTCACACGCCTTATTGCGTTACATTTTCTGTATTTTTAGGATCTAATCAGTTGATTACTGTCATGAAGGCACGATCAATATATAATGACTAATCTGTTTGTTAAGCATATTTGTGTGATAGTTTGTCGACGTGTTTTATTGAATGGTGATGATTTTAAACATTATTTTAATGGTTGGTAAATGTTTTGACCTGTAAGTTGTGTTAATTAAAATAATAATAAATGTGTGTTGTGTTTATCCATCTTGATCCTGTGGTAAACCAGCTGAATTTCAGAAGTGTAAATGAGCTACAGTGTGGGCTCGAGGGCTCCAGCGCGCGGCCGGGTGTGGGAGAGGTTGGCCCGGGCCCAGCGCGTCTTCTCGTCGTAACTCCGCCCCCTGCTCCTCCGTGGAGCCGCAGTCAAGGATGTTGGAAGAGAGAAAGAGGGAAGTAGTGACACACTGGTGGAAAGTACTTACATTATCGTCACAATTTCGGACATATACCCCCTTCTAATGAATAATAACCCAGTTATTTCTTCTTGGAGGTGAGTGGAACAAAACTCTTAAGACCGTACATTTGTTTTGGGGACGTTAAAACAGTGAAAAGTACACGTTAACCTAAACAGTTTGTGTCAACGACATGTATCATGTCTTGAATATATCAAAATCACCGTGTCTAAGTACCCCGGTGAAGGGAGTTTTAATATGAGTGTGAGAAACTAGCCAAGCCAAAGCCGTTTTTAAAGGACATATAACAGTTGATGAAAGTTAAAATGTTAGCTTCCAACGGTCGTTTTCGTGTTACAGTTACCGTGAGACGAGCCTGTAAAAGCATGCCTCGGCAAGCCCTTTGTTGCTCCGCGCGCCGTGACAAATACGTACGAATACTATTATTAATTCTTTGTTATCCCTGTAAAGTTCATTATGGTCACCATGTGCCGAGAAATTAATTTGTTGTTACACCCCTCCCATTTCTTTTCAAATAATGTAGGAGGGAGTGTTCACACACGGTGTTTCACTGGAATGCAGCCAGTTCTTCCCTGATACCTGAACCTGCCCTTCTCATCTGAATTATGTCAGAAGAAAACCTGCATGTTGTGCAGGCTACCCAGTAGAGAGAAGTGACACCTTTCTTCTGGTCTAGCTAGTCCTAAAAATACATTTTTCTTTCTTTACAGTGGTGACTGAGACAGTCCAGCCAGTCATCAAATTGCTGTTTAAAAGTTACTGCGGATACAAAATGTTGGATTAACTGTTAATAGTGTTTTTTGATTCATAGAGAATTTTACTAAAAGTGCTTCACACAAGGCAACAACTTCACAACAAGCAGATCACATACATTTTCCGATAGATTAATAACAAATACAGCCAGAAAAAGGGCAGTCAGTAAAAAAAAAAAAATCAGTAAATCAGTAATAGCTTTCCAATAAAAGTAGTTTTTAAGAAAAGATTTAAAAAGAGGTCACAGATTCTGCTGACCTGATGTCCTCAGGTAGCTAGTTCCAGAGCTCACCTCTAGTTTAGATAGATAAACGACCTAAAAGAACTGTTGTGTTTATGTGTGTCAGAGTCCTTACAGTTCCCTTAAGTACACCTGTTTTAGCAAACTCATTAGATGAACTGAGTTGTCAGTTCATTTCTAAACAGAGTGAACTGGGTGAAAAGGTATGTCAGCACAGTTGATCTCTCTTGTCACCAGCTGTTGCAGATGTGCTAAATGATGGGTTGTAGTTAATTAGAAACGGTTATATAGTGTACAGCAAGTCCAGGTGCAGATGCAGAGTACTTTTTTTTCCCCCAATGGAAATTTTGTGACCTCTGACATGTAGATACTTGCTTCTTCAGATTCATACTGAAATTATGCAAAAAGAACTGTAGACCCTCTTGGGCGGGGTGGATGAAATGATTATTGCAGCAATGATCACATCATTACTACAGTGTTTTTCTTCAAATCACATCATAAAAAATGTTGAACTCATAGATTTTTTTTATTGTTTTGTTTTAGAGCGATAAGTGGAGGAGCAGTCTTTTATTCTAGTAAGTCTAGACACACCCGCGGAGGGGAATCCATTCACACTTTGAATACAGCCACATCCTGTAAGATAACTGAATCAACAGAAACATTTACACTTCATGTTTAGTTAACGGCTTTAAGAGAACAGTTCCAAAATAATGATTGACAATGATGTTGTATCTTAAAAACATTAATATGCTATGAGCCTCAAGAACTCAATTGTTTATAGTGACCTTTTGTACTTCATATTAGTTTTACTTCAGTAGTTCAGAAGCCAGTTATACTTGCACTTAAGTTTATTATACACAATATTGTTGTATTATATTGCTAATTTAACAAACAACAAAACATCGGACTAAATTCTTTTTTCTCAAAGCAGCAGTAGTTTTCGTGTTACCTTTAGTTGTAAGTAACAACTAAAGGTAATGATGAATCATCATTAAATTTATTCACAACTTTATTACCCCACAAGTTCAAATTTACCTCCTGCGTGATCTACTGTGTGTGCACGCATCAGTGTACAAGAAGAAGCAGTGAATAATGGAGCGTTACTGCACGGTGTTTTCCATTGCAGCCAAGATTAGAACGTCATACTCCTGCAGCTGTGGAGTAAATGCACAAAAAGAGGAAATTCATTTTAGTGTGTTAATTTAAGTGTAGAAGGCAGCATGTAGGTTGTACCGCAGGCAACTATGCAACAGCTGCATCTGCGCGGTTGAACTGGCATGCCGTTTGCACCACCTGCACACATGTCACTGAGTTAACGGACTTTGTCAAGGAAAATTGTGACTGTAAGGAAACACGAGTTGACCACTAAGGTCACATACTTTGTCAGAATCAGCAAGCACACTCTGTATTGGCATTTGGACATCCTGTTTTTTATGTTCATTTTGCAGAAATGAGATTTGTTTGTGTTGTTAAACCTGTTTTTTAACTGGTTTCTCTAGTAGTTTACAAATGGGGCATGTTGGTTTAATAGATTGATTGTTGCTGCTTTTGATCAAAGTCAGAGTGCAGTAATGGGAAAATGCATCTGCTCAAAGGTTACAGTTTCTTCATTGTTACCTCCCCATCAACGCTGTTGCACTGTACATTGTATCTAAAGAATGTGGTGCCTGAATAAAGTGCATCTAATTCCACCGCCCTTTAATTTGCATTTTGGAAACCCCTCGGCCTGTCCACTGGTGGTCAGTGTCTTTCAGTCTGTCACAGTCACAATCGTCACAATCGTATCCGCTCATCACTTCTCTCTGGGGCTTTGGCTTCCATGATCACATCTGTTGTCAGCAGCTATGCCATAACACGCCCAGAAAACATTGCCTTTTTTTCCTTGTATGATAACACAGCCTACTTTGGAAACAGGAGTATCAAGCAGCTGGCCAGGCCGTTGGAATTATTTTCCTACACTCCCATCCATGCCAACCATAGTTCCACAGTGCATGACACATTATCTCAACATATTGTGACACTCCGAAAATGCTTTGAAACCCAAAGACTCGTGAACCCTAAAAGGATTTCTGTGGATACTCTGGCCTTGCTGTAAAGATCTCAGTGGGGCAGTGAGTAGGTTGTATTGACCATTTAAATTTATTGAGGCTCAGAAACAGCTAATTTGAGTGGAAGTACACTACTTTGTAACCCCCAGTTAGCTGTTTCACCAACGACAGTCAGCAAAACATGACAGGGTAGCAATACCTTGTTTTATATGTGCACACATTGTATGAACATTAGTTATTTAGGTCACATCTCAAGGATTGGGAGGAATTCTTGGACTGGGATCGAGGCTGAGCTGTTGCATAGAAGCTCGCTGTTATGCGAGTTGGGGCATGCAGCAGACTCTGGAAAATGGTGCAATGTTATACACTGTCTCTGGAATGGTTAGGTCGAAGTCAAGATGTCTCCACACTGAACTTGAACTTCACATAGCTTTGAAATGGAACTATTGATTAGTTTGAAGCACCAAAAGGCTATTCTCAGCCAAAGATGGGCTATGTAAAGAACAAAGGTTTGGTTTAGAGAGTCGTTCTCAAAAGATATTGTGGTTGAAAGTGAAGAATGAGGAGGCAGTTTCAATTGTTTCTCTGACAAACACACACCACTGAAAGTCACACTCTCCTACGCTTTCAGTAGCTCATTAAGCCCCTGCTGGCAAAATGACTGTGTGCTCAGTCACGATCAGTCTGTACCCTACACACATATATAGCAACAGTGCAGACACACCACACCAAACATGTTGCCCACCTTGTGAAAACCTACATATGAAGTTTATTAGGATTGGTGACTTTTCATTGCTGCCATCGAAGGTTTTGTTGGTCTTAAAAAAAGTCCTGTTGTTAAAGCAGAGCACTCGACTTTACTCTCAAGGCAGCTGGTTGCTGGCCAATATTGAGCTTTTTCACACTCGCTCCTTTCTTGTCTTCCATTTACAGCATGGGACTCGTCCAACAGCTCAGTTTGTTGAGTTAGATAGGCTTCGTAAGGGAAACATGGAAATGGGAAAGAAGGGTGTATTTACTTTTGTATGAATCCTGCAATCACAGAACCTAGAACGAAGACATTTTGTTTTCTACAGGTGTAGATGAATCAACATCTATGCCATTTCTAGTAAAATGTTACCAACATTTTTCTGAATAACCTTTTAACATATTCATTTTTGGGGGAAATCTGCAATAGTTTGAGATTGGTTTGCTTTAGGGAAACAACCCTTTTGAAAGGCAGTTTAAATACACAATAATGCCTCCTCATGTTACTGTTGTAGCTCACACTGCCACTGTTAGTGTGGGCAAGTCCCACATACAAATTTGCACTTGAAGTAGTTGTCCACACACTTCCTGACTATCTGTGTGAGATATAGTCTGTGAACACTCATATAATTACAAACTCCACTTTTCTTCATCCCACACGTGCGCTGATGCGTTATACTTTTTATCACACTTGTTCTGTGAGTATTTGCGTTTGTGAAGTTATCTTTAATTGATTTTAGGATTGCTGTGTGAATGCGTAAATGTGTTTTTGCACAGTTGCAGAGTTTGAGGGACAGATTCAATAACCTTTTACATGAAATTAAGCAGTTTAAAGTGTATGGTACTTGTGTTTTAAATTGTTTGCACAAACATTCATAAATGATCTTGTCAGCATCCTCAACGGAAGAGGCACATGAAACTTGGTGGATGTTAAGAAGAAGAAGAAGAAGAAGAAGAAGAAGTGATGAGGCCGTTATCTAAAAGATCACTTCCTCATTTAGCCTCCAAGAATTGCGGAATCAAAAAAAGTCCAATAACGGCACTCACCACAAGAGCTATTTTTGCTGTGGGCATGCACAATAAGATGGTAGACATGTTCAAAATGCTAATCTGAAAATGACTTATTCAGTGTGGAATTGAATCAGTGAACAGGACAGTTATGTTGAGATAAGTGCTCGAGATTACTGTTGTTCAAGGAAGCATGAAAAAGCAACAAAAAGGAAGGATGTCATTGTGCAATCTTATCCAGAACCAGAAGGGCCACCATGTGACATGTTATACAATCGATACCTGACTTAGGCTTATTGTTGCTTTTGTAATGTTTGATGATGAAAGCTGGCCAGATCCAAAAGAAGCTGCTAGAATTACTTGTTGACTCCTGTCACATTCGTGTAAAGGGTTTGCTTTGACGGACGCATCAAGTTCAAACTGCTTTAACAATTATTGAACTCCAAATACAGTATTTGAAATGCCGAATAGTGTAAGATTTCAAAATTAGAAATGAGAAAGATATTTATTATTTTGTCTCCGTATTCATGTAGTTTTTCATGCAAGTAGTTGTACATCAGTTTATCTGAGGAGAAGCCTGGAAACAGCCACTGAATGCATTCAGAAAATTTACCAACCAATACATAATGAGGCTGTAGGCCTGGGTGGGATATAGTGCTGTGAAATGAAAGACTTAGACTTAAACTAGAGCTGCAAATGAATGAATCGGCAGCTATGTTGATAATCGCTTTATCGTTTCTGTAATTTTTCAAGCAAAAACATTTGCTGGTTCCAGCATCTTAAATGAGATGAGAAGCAGCTTTTTTTTGTCATTGATGACAGTAAACGAAGAGTCTTTGGATTTTGGACTGCTGGATGGATAAAAGAAGCAATTTGAAGACGTCGCTCTGGGAAATTGTGATGAGCATTTATATAATCTGCAAATTAATTGATGATAAAAGTAATCGTTAGTTGCAGCCCTAATTTAAACCCTTTCTCTGTGGGTTTGAGTATTGACTATTTCTTACAGTCCGCCTACTGTACAGATACCATTAATTGACTGTGGTAACACATGATTAAGTAGATTGCCCTTACCACTGAAGTAGATTTGAAGCCTACAAGTTGTTCTGGCGAGTCACGCAAATGCTTAAAATGGAAAAGTAAAAAAAAAAACATGCTGAGCTTGGCACTTGCAACACTTTTGTTGACTCTATTCTCCCCACAGTAAGCAGCAACAACAAGCTATTTATTGATGTGGAGGCACATCGTGTAGTTTCTCAGCAGTAGCCTTGGCTCACATGTGAGAAGAAGGCCAAAAATATACAGCTAGTGAAATACTTTGATTGCTTGCAAATTAGGCAGAGTTGATGTTTAAATTTTTTTCACATGGTTTTAAATGATAAACAAAAAGTATAAGGCTGTAGCTCTAAAAATTCAGTATAAAATGTGCATGCTGTTTTTATGCCATCATGAATTTTAAATTTTGTCAATAGTCAATACAACTGTGCTTAAGCTTGTTCTAATAAGCGTATGTAGCCAAACCTGGAAAGGCTCCCTTGTTTTGCATGTGTGTTAAGTGCTGCATACACTTAACACAAGTCACAGTGTCAAGTGTGCGTTGCCCGGGTGGAGTGAATGTAGCAGAAAATGAAACATGATCTCTTCCCCACACCCCTACATGCGGGTTATGCACAGTGTTTGTAAGATGGGGACTATTTGTCCTGAATGCATTTGCAACCCGTTACATGTATGCAAAACTATACAGCCCTGAGTGAATGAGCACGGTCCAGCCTGTCTCCAGGTTTAAAGGGGGGATAGCACTGCCTTGAGCATCAGGCAAATGGGAATACACACAAACAAATACACTGACACATTCTTAGGGAAAGACTCTCCACGAGGAATAGAGGCTGAACCATGGTGACACAGTCTCAGAGGAGCATGTGATATCACCGAACACAAAGGGGTGGAGGTGACTAACACAAACGCACACAGTACAGTCCCACTGATTACTGGGCAAGTGAGGAACTGTTTAGATGAACCATTTAATTGTTAGACCCCAATGGGACACTTGTTTAAAATGGTACTTTCCATGTCATGTGATGACATCAGCTATGAATGATGTTATTGTTTACGTGCCTTTTCTTTGCTCTGACACGTGACTCTTGAGTGAGTTGACACATCTGAGAATGGGGAATCTGTCATTGAATCGTCTTCCCCATGGTTTCCCCTCTTTGTTTTTACTTTGCATGCTTTTTTATAGCTTAGCAGCTTAGATTTGACTTTGATCTTTAATTTCTTTACACATGCATGGTTACAGGAGACACAACTGGAACATAACACACCGTATGTAATTCACCTAAAACCCCATTCATTACAAACAAAACTTCAATTTCACAGGAGTTGGATGTGGTTAGTACGACTGCACAGATGGTTAATGGTTAGACATATAGTGCATCCGGAAAGTATTCACAGCGCTTCATTCATTTCATTCACTTCATTTTGTTATGTTATAGCCTTATTCCAAAATGGAATAAATTCATTTTGTCATCAGAATTCTACACACAATACCCCATAATGACAACGTGAAAAAGTTTGAGATTTTTTTATTATTATAATTTATAAAAAAAATTGTATTCAAAATTATTCACAGCCTTTGCTCAATACTTTGTTGACGCACCTTTGGCTGCAAGTACAGCCTCAAGTCTTCTTGAATATGATGCCACAAGCTTGGCACACCTATCTTTGGGCAGTTTCGCCCATTCCTCTTTGCAGCACCTCTCAAGCTCCATCAGGTTGGGTGGGAACCTGATGGAGCTTGAGCCATTTTGCACAGCCATTTTCAGATCTCTCCAGAGATGTTAATCGGATTCAAGTC